>VDFB02208567.1:0-40172 GCA_007258455.2 Sequoia sempervirens | reverse complement strand
GACAGATGATCAAAGATTTCATTCTTCCTTTCTAATCATAATGTGTGTTCCTTTGTGCTTATGATTGGTTTCCATGGGATCGTGATCCTGGGGGCCTAATCATCCCTCTTGATTATCATTATCTCATCTTATCAAGAATTAGTGCAATTGGACCCTTCTTGGTTGCATGATCGACTACTTTAGTATGAGTTTGTTCAGCAAGTTCATCCTCTAACTAAAGTGGGGGCTAACTATGGACAAATAAAAAGTAACTCTTCTAATTTTTCATGATTAGGCCCTCCTAGTGGAATTTGGTTTGATTTTTCCTAGATTTAATGTTGTAATGTGCTCAACACATTCACATTAGGTCTTGGACCCTTGTGAATCATTAGGACTTATAGGATGTCTTGTAAAGGTGTTGTGAAGTGTTGTAACTCACTTTCACACTTTTCTAGGGCCCCTTCATCATAATTCATCTAAATAACCCATTTTTATCACTTACCAAGTCTTATTTCAAAGTGTTGTAAAGTGTTGTAACCCACTTTCACGCTTTTCTAGACTTATCATCATTAATTCAACCCTTTCTCATCTTTAAGTGACTCCTTAATACACTTTCCAACCCCCCTTAAGTGTTTTTTTGAGGATATTCCTATTGGACAACATTTAATGCCCTGTAATTCCCAACACCCACTTGATTTTCTTAAGTGGGATTAAGTCGTCAATAGGGGCAACTTAGTCCTTTTTGGCACAAAACTCAAAATTATTTCAAATTTCTGGCAGGATTTCATTCTCTAGCCCTTGAGGTTGGCCTGTGATGTGTTATTTTTGGGAAATTTAGTAAGATCAAGTATAAATAAGGGCTTTTCTCCTCATTTTTCATCTCCTACAATTTCCTAATCTCATGCACTCATTAAGCATTCAAGCAATCTGAGCATAATCAAGTCATCCATTGGAGCACTTCATTGCATATTTTTGGATTTCTACATCAAGAGTTTGGTAAGTTTATGACATTGCATGTTATCTATTTATCACTCTTTCCATTTCATTTAATTTCATAGGGTTTGATTACCAAAGTGGGGTCTAACCAAGGCAAACTCCTATACTCTAACCCTTAACCATTTTTCCCTCTTTGCATGTGTGTTTACAGACTTTGTAGGAAGATTTTTCAAAGAAATGGGTGTTGAAAAGTGGTAAAGAATTCATCAAAGCTATTCAAGTCAACATAACCCTAATTCAACCTTGGAGACCCCTTTTACCCCATTTTCTGTAGAATCAAGAGTAGACACTTGTCAAAAAAGAAAGTGTAGACCTGAAGCTACACGATCCTGTCCCAAAATTCTTGAAATCTGCAAGTGGACTAAGTGACTACTAGTGGTGAATTAGTCCCACTACCAAGCCTGGAAAGTGGTTTCTGCATTTTTGGATACCCATTTGGTATATTCTTGTTCCAACAGGTTTTTCCTAAAATTGGGACTAAGTCATGGCGTAAGTGTCCCAATGAACATTTTTAGTCAAATTTTCAAGATTCCAGAATCTCTCCACATCATATTTTAGATTCCAAGTGCACCTCTCTATTTTTGTTCAGTTATTTCATCATTTACTTGCATTTTTAGGTGTTTTTTCTTATCACACTATGTTTTCAAACAAGTTGCATTTCTTAGGTTTAGCATCATTAAATCATTTTATTTTTAGATTAGTGCATTAGTACATCATAATTAGATACATTACATCTCATTTACATTAATATTGAGTGTATACATTTGCATTTTGGACCCCATCCTTTCTCCTTTTATGTGAAAAACCCTAGAAGGAACTTAAAGGAGTTGGGCAATCTAAAATCATTGTCCATAGCTTGTAAAAACTAATCTAGTAAAGTATCATGTGACTAAACCATTTGATGAAAATAAAACCAAAATCGTATGGTATGTATTGAATGTCCAAGATACTGAGAGGGGGGGTGAATCAGTATCTTAAATTTTTTTGATCAGATACTATCCAATTATTCCAATGCATACAATATCAATTATAAGTAAAAGAATTAACATAACATTAAATAATAGGACACATGAACACCATGATTTTATGTGGAAAACTCAAAATGGGAAAAACCACAATGAGTGTTAACTCACAATATAGTATAACCGGTTACAAGATATTACAAAATGAGTGGCTCACTACCAGGACTCACTATCCAAAAATAAAGGTTCATTGCCTACAAAATTACAATGACAAAAATGGCTTTCAGCCAGAAAATGAACTGATAGAGTACACCTAATGAGTGCAGATTCAGTTCCAATGAAGCTCAGTAAACTGAATTGACACACTTCATCATATTCGCTCTTCTTCACACTCACATTCACATCATAACCATTACCATTATCAATATTCAAAAACTGTCTAATATATATATTTGATCTCTTTGCAAGCATCAATTAGGTCAACCTAATTAGATGCACTTCTCATTCACCAAAAGTACCAATTGTTGGATTCAGGATTTCACAAAAACTTCTCAAAAAGAAATTCACACATCCAAAATGCTATAATAAGTTAGAATGGACCTAAAATAGGTCACACATATATCCACATAACAAAAGTTAATTCACCATTACATAATACATCCATTAGGTCGGCCAAGGATAGACCTAATAGCACAATTACAAATACCAGTGTAACGTCGATACACCATCTGAGCATTTGGATACGTGAGATCTTCAATGTACATGCTCCTGACATCTACAAACCATTTCCCAGAACCGCAAGCAACAGTAATCACTAGCAAACAAATGCATACCAAAATACTAGAGGATGAAAGAAAAATACCAGTTCAGATATCAAACCAGAATACCAGAACAACTTCAAACTTGATCTTGCAATTGCAATTCATATATCATGGTGACATCAATGACAACAAAAAATAACAAAATGAGATGTTCTGCTTCATTTTTCCAACAATCTCCCCCTTTTTCATTAATGGAAACATGTGCCAAAAGGAATATTTAAAAAACTTCTTATTTACAACACTTCTCCCCTTAACACCAACATTTCACCATTCTTCACTCCCCCTTTGACATCAAGGACAAAGGGTGTCTCAAAAACAACTTAAAACCATGAAAAAAAAAGAAAAAAAAGAAACATGTATCAACCGGAGGATGGCCAGCCTTGAAGCACCTTCAAAATACCTTTCCATACCAATTTTCCATTATCCCAACTATCCTTTATGTAAATCAGCATCCTATTCAGGGATTCCAACTCTATTAGAGTTTCTTCTACACCATCTGAAGTATCAAGAGTGAAATTTATCCTCTCAAGTTTTTCTGCACATGCCAGAGCCTTGTAGACTGGAGTGTATTCCACTCTTACAATGTCACTCAACTGATAATTTTTTTTGATAATTTCTTCCTTCTGCTTTTGTAAGACAAATAAATTTTCTTTATGCATAGTGATGGCATTCCAAGTTGATCTGTCTCTATCTTTGGATAAGTTATAAGTACCAGAGATGACAAACATCTAAGACTCAATGGAGTCGATAACAACCTTAATATTCTGAGTGGCATCCGACCACTTTAAGCAATAAGCAAGAACAACATTTGCTTCTAATTCACAAACCTTCATGGCTTCTAGATTCTTTTCAACACTCAAGTGTGCAAGATCACACTTGTCATGTAATGCCAATAACCTTTTCTCCTCCAAATTCTCCACAACCTCTTGTCTTTTCACTAAGCCCAAAGGTATACAACTTGAAAGAGTCCAACAATAGTCTCAAATTTTCAACAGGAACGAGAGATGTATCAATGGATGCATCAGGTGGGACTTCTTGTAATTCCTTGAGATCATATTCTATAAGTTTTGTTCATTTCTTATGTGATTCAAGAATTTCCTTCCTTCTAGATGCTTGCATAGCATCTCCAAACACCACTTTATGCACTGAAGACATCTTCTCCATATCCACAAAGCCTTCAATCATAGGAAGCTATAGAATCCCCTGGGGAATTATTGGCTGAAATCTAATTTTCTTGGATAGCAGGCCTTTCAAAACATCATTACCAAAGGATGATTCTCTAGGATTCTTAAGAGATTTTATAATCTATTTTTTCCCTTCATTTTTTTTGAGAGATTCCTCATTTTTCTTTTCTTCCTCTCCCTTTTCCTTCTCTTCTTCCTCCTTTTCTTCTTCCATTTCCTCCTCTTCTTCTTCTTCTTCTTTCTTTTCTTCCTTTTTTTTTTCATCATTTTCATCTTCTTCACCATTGTCATCTTTATTTTTCTCTTCCTTTGAATTATCTTTTTCTTCTTCTTCACTGCATTTTCCTTCTTCTGCGTTGCCTTGTTCATTATTTCATCTTTCTCCTTTAGTGTGTTCTGAAGGAGCATCATTGTGCTTTTTAGGCTTAACCTCAACTTCATTCTACTTTTCACCTTTCGGAGGATCATTTCACCACCGACATCAATTTCAACATCAATATTTTCAGAAATATCTTCATTACCTGTATCAAGAGGAATATTTTCCTTAACATTTTCAGCAGCAACATCTTCATTAGCTTTAAGCATGCCATATTTTTCTATTGTATCCCAAATCACTCTTGTTGTTTCCTTCCCTACCTTCTTTGTCAACTTTTTATTCCTTGTCATCAACATGTTTACTCTTTTCTTCATCTGAAACATATATGTCAGGGAAGAACCAATATTATTGTATGCATCATTACTGATTTTCTCTTCAAAATGAACAACCTTTGATCTCCTTTTCATCAAAATTTCCCACATACTTTTAGGTATATCTTTATTTATATCATCACACTTAAGTTATAAGATGATAACATATTGAATAACGGCTAAAATAAAAGTTTTCTTATCTTCTTCTCCAGCATTATCATAGTATTCCATTGTAGGTTGAAGCATGTTCTCAAAATGTAGTAAGGAATTGCGAGTTCCTCTAATTTAAAGTGGGAACTAGAACTTACCAGATTATCCTATTCTCCTCTCTAGTCTGCAGAGGCTTCATTAGACACCTTAGTCTTCTTTGATTCTATGTTGGTGTGCACATGAACACTAAAATCTTGTGCTTCCTCATCATTAGAAGATGATACAACAAGTACTCTCTTGGAACCAAAAACTTCTGTAGAAGCACCTTCACTACAGGATAAGCCTCTTCTTCTTTTCCTTGCCAACTTTGCAATAGGATCTTCTTCTTCTTCATCCTAATCATCTATAACATTGAGGTTCTTCTCCCTTGTTTCTTTCTCTTTCCTTCCTCTCTTTGTAGGGGCTACCAGAGGAGTTTCTTTCCTCTTCCCAGATCTAGTAGTCAGTCTGGTGGAAACATGACCTTTTCCTTTATCAATGGTACTAGGTTCAATCTTTGTTGCAGGGGCTGTGAAGGATTTTACAAAGGTAGTCCTTCTGGATCTCCTTGGTCTAGATGATTCTTCCTCCAACTGTTCTCCCCTAGCCCTTCCAACAGAAATTTACTCATTAGTGAATCCAACTTCTTTAAGATTTTTCTCCACTTTCTTCCTAATTTTAGGCTTCTGTTGCTCCAATTGAATCTCCATAGACTTTTCAACATATGTCCTAGTTCTGGGTTTGTTGGGATCCTTCTGATTCTTTAGCAACATTTCCACATAACCTTTAGCTTCTTCTTCTATTACCTCATATCCCAAAGGCTAAATTCATATGGTTCGAGGTTCTACAATGTCAATCATGCATTCATTAGAGGAAACATGGAATATGATGTCATCTTTATACTTCTCAACAATTTTCCTCAGAATCCTTTCCCTTTCATTCATGTTTCTTTTGAATACAACAAAAAATGTTGTTAGAGCATCATCTTGAGCATCCAGATTACCCAGACTATGAATATAATAAAAAATTTGATGTGCCACTGGTCTGGATAAGTCCCAATTTACTTCACCATTCTTTCCCAGAAGTCTCTTCATGAAATAAAAAAAAAACATACAATCAATGAACCAAACTTCAAAGCATACTTCTTTTCCTTCTTTGACTTCAAGTTTTCAAGCAACTATAACCGCAGAAGCTCACATAGATCATAATTAGCACCATTTACATCCATATAAAAGCCATTATATATTTTTGTAGCTGAAATAGAGTTCTCTCTATTTGTGAAGTATATTTTGTGACCGATCATGATAGCTACATACTTCACAGTTGGATTAGTGATGGTTTTCATCATTAAAGCTCTCTTGTCATAAGTGGCTCCTATAAGTTCCATTACAACCTCATTCTTCACATATTTCAACATAGGTACTGTACCTTTATCCTAGAGCCCAGTAACAACCCTAATCACTTCATTATTTATCAAGTGCGGCTAGTTAGTCCACAGGATTTTTTCATGAATTCTACTTAGGAGTGATTTCACAAATTTGTCATCATAGCTGAAGTGAGGATAATTGTTCCATCTGTCTAACCTCTTCATGACTAGGTTTGAGTACTCAGGTTTTATCAAGAAATCATCACCAGTAAGCTCATTTTTCCAAATATCATTCAACTTTGTGTGGTTGAATTCCTCAAACTTTACACAAATATACATCCTTGTGTCCTTGGTTAGCATAAATCCATGAGGGATTGATAAGAATGCGCCCATGGGGTCATCTTTGAAAATTTTCAAGGAATATTTTCTATAAGAGGGTCTTGGCCTCTTTGACACTTTAATGACTATAGGGGTTTCCATTCTTCCAATTCTAAATTCAGACAACTCAAACAACACAAAACATAATTGCATAGAAGATTAAAATACCTTTTTCTTCACAATGAACGACATCTAGGGTTTGCATAGCTCGAACTCCAAATATCCTCAAGAATTCTACAAAATATCTTCAACTTCTTCAAATGCATGAATGATAAAAATTCCTTAATCATTTCCTTTATAAAATAACGATCTACCCTAATTTGCATTAAATGCAGTATATTTCAAAAATCTGCTAAAAACTCTTCTCTTTTACTTAGAAAAACCCTAATTTGCTCCATAAAAGATCATTCCTTCCTATTTTCTTTTCTTTCCTTTTCCAAAACCTTTTCTTATTTATTCTTCACATTTCATCATCGTGCCAGCCTATGAAATGCCATTTATCTAGGGGGTATCATAATTTTCTGATAATGCTCCCCCTATGACCTTGCTAGGTCTAATTACTGAATAAATCATATGTACCAAATGAGGGCATAGACTCATTAGTAGTCTGTGGTTCTTCTTTCTTCCTCCAAATATTATTAATCTCTTGCTTAATCTCATCTTTTTCAACTTTCTTCGCAGATTTATTCTTTTATACCAAATTGGTATCCTTACTCTTCTTGCTTCTGCAAACTCTTAAAACATGTCCTAGTTTGTTGCAGTTATAGCAGACACTATTTCTTTGATTATATTGACTTCCACTGACTCTTGTTCTACACTGATTAGCTTTATTTCCATACTTGTTACAAGTATAATAGTAGCCATTAAAGGATTGATTCATTCTTCCTCTATTGAACTGATTCATCATTAGGGTTTTGCATTTTCTTTCCCTAAGTCCAATTCTTTTGCATACAAAACATTGACCAATAAAAGGACTAGGGAGTTGATTCATCCAAATTCTACATTTTGTTTCCTTGTGACCAAATTTTTTTAATGAAAAGAAAGTTCCATTAAAAGAAGGATACCTTTGTGCATTAGGTTGTCTCACCGGAGGTCTCCTAGCAGAGTTCCTTGAATTTCCTTTCTGCTTTCCTTTATTCTGATTCTTCTGATTGTCCACAACTTTAGAACTTTCACCGGTATCATTTCCCATACCACCTTTGTCTTTACTATTTTTTTGTCCTGCAATCAATTAATCAAGCCTGTTTGAGCTAGATTTGAAATTGTTCACATATTTTCACCTTCTCTAGATCCACTTTTAGGTTATAACTTCTTGTTCAAGCTTGGTGCAATCTTCAGACTTTCTTTGCACCAACTTGTTCAGACACTCTTCAATTCTTTTCTTCTCCTCTACTTGTACTTTCAAACTGGTAATATCTTCATTAGCCTTCTTCAACTGATTAGTTACTTCCTTATGCCTATCTTTGACCTTTTCAATTGCTCCTTTAATTTTCAGACACATTCATTCGCATCTTCAAGATTCTCTTTTCAGATCCCTGTTTTCTCTTTCAAAATTTTCAAGATCCTTAAGAGCAGTCTGAAACTCTCCTTTATCATGCATTTCCTCCATCTTCAGGACCTCACTCAAGCTGTTAGGTTTTTCCAGAGGAACCAAGCTCTGATACCAGTTGTTGAATGTACAAGATATAGAGAGGGGGGGTGAATCAATATCTTCTTAAATTTTTGAATCAGATACCATCCAATTATTCCAATGCATAGAATAGCAAGGATAAGTAAAATAATTAACAAAACATGAAATCAAAGGACACATGAACACTAGGATTTTATGTGGAAAACCCAAAATGGGAAAAACCACAGTGAGTGTTAGCTCACAATATAGTATAACCGGGTATAAGATATTACAAAATGAGTGGCTCACTACCAGGACTCACTATCCAAAAACAAAGGATCACTTCCTATAGAATTACAATGATAAAAAAGGCTTTCAACCAGAAAATGAATTGAAAGAGTACACCTAATGAGTGCAGATTCAGTTCCAATGAAGCTCAGTAAACTAAATTGACACACTTCATCATATTCTCTCTTCTTCACACTCGCATTCACATCATAACCATTACAATTATCAATCTTCAAAATTTTTCCAATATATATATTTGATTTCTTCACAAGCATCAATTAGGTCGGCCTAATTAGATGCACTTCTCATTCACCAAAAATACCAACTATCAGCTTCAGGATTTCATAGAAACTTCTCAAAAAGCAATTCACACATCCAACACGCTAGAACAAGTCAACATGGACCTAAAATAGGTTGCACATATATCCACATAACAAAATTTAATTCACCATTACACAATACATCCATTAGGTCAGCCAAGGATAGACCTAATAGCATAATTGCAAATAGTAGTGTAATGTCGATACACCATACAAGCATTTGGATACATGAGATCTCAAATGTACATGCTCCCAACATCTACAAAGCATTTCCTAGAACCACAAGCAATAGTAATCACCAGCAAACAAATGTGGACCAAAATACCTAAGGATGTAAGAAAATACCTATTCAAATACTAGACCAGAATACCAAAAAAACTTAAGACTTGATCTTGCAATTGCAATTCATATATCATGGTGACATAAGTGACAACACAAAATAACAAAATGAGATGTTATTCTTCATTTTTCCAATAGTATGAAGATAATTAATATTTAAAATATCATAGGTTTAAAGGACACGATACATCCAAGTGTATGAAAATAAAGAACTACATATAGAATCTCTTCGATAGAGGTGAGATATAAATTGAAGGTCATATATACAACTCATCCAATGAACAATTAGTTATTTATAAGGAACCTTTTCTTGAATATGGAAAACGTAGTCTCCTCATCCAAAAATATTTTTCCATATAATTACACTCATCGTGTCCAAAGCTCTCCATCTAATGATTCTATAGGAAGAATTGAGGAGTTTCCTTATTACATAGCTACCATAACTATTAAAAGGTCTAATTATGTCATCACCACACACCAAGGTAGGGTAACTATCTAATTATATTAATCCTCATCCACACAACCATTCAACCAATACAAAATCCTAGACCATCTTGGTAAAACACCCACCACATATCCATCTTAAATATCTTGAAAATATCTCCCCCACAAGGAAATCCTAGAACAATATTTGTGTGAATCCTAGATCCAAATTGATATTAAGATGGAACATTTTCAAGCTATTATAGCACACCTATTCTCACCTCATCACTTAGTATTTACTTAAAAATACTTGACATCCAAAGATACATCCCATAATATATCACTATACATTGAAGCCTTCATCCATAAGTATAAAATAAAACACACCCTTATAGATGGTGGGTCAAGATTAAACATATCTACCTTAAAATTAATATGACAATTAGGATATTATGAAGGAATCATATATCCCCAAAAGAAAATCACTATCATCCCCAAAAGAAAATCACTATCAAGGCATATGATGATGCTAAGTGTTAATCAAAGGAACTATAAAGTTGCCAATTCAAGTTGGTATTGGCACCATGGAGACTATATGCCAAATATTAGACCTTTATCTCCCCTACAATATCCTCCTTGACCACCCATAAATACATTTCATGTAAGCCTTACCCTCCACCTATCATCAATGTATAAAATTCCCATATCAATGTACATAAGTCACTTTCCTTGTTGATTCCCAATCCTTCCAATATTGCAAATTTTTAGAAGGTAGTTATAATCACTCCCATCATTATGCAATCAATGATTACACTTCACCATCATTATCATACATCAATCCATCAATACTTACGTCGAACCATCAATTCTCACACCACCACTCTTGAGATCAAGGGTAAAATTAATGGCAAAGGATGTGGAGAGTATGAACTAAAAAATTCATTATATGTAGAAAAAATCCCACTTTCTCCTAAGTCCCATGGTCAACCAAAGAATTCCCCATCAAAATATGAAGTCAATATCAAGACCAAGGAAACCGATTTCATATCTTGGGGCTTCTTAGAAAAGGAAAATATTGATGGCGACATTACCTCATGTCTCTACAAGGATGAACAACCACCACTACCAACAAAAAAATCCTAAAGGTCAATAAATATGCAAAAATATGGGTTACAAAGACAAGGGTCTTTGAAAAAATAAACAAGGAATACTAGAACCTTTGAATCCAATGAAGATTCCTATATAGCAAGGGATAGGGTATGAATCACCTAAAATGGTGCCTACAAAGCCTAAGTCCACTCACACTAAAGTAACAAAAGTTTCTTCTACTGTCAAAAACACCAAAGAGGATGCATATAAGGAAATTTTTGAATATATCACCAAAATATTTCAAGGCACTAGCATATACACTATTACACCATCTACTCCCATTGATCTCATGCTCTTATACCCTAATTTGATAGATTAGGTTCAACAAGGACATCTAGTTTAGGACATGTTTAAAAATGATGAAGCAATCATAGAACTAAAGGGAATATGTGAGTGTGTACTATTGGGAGACCATAAAATAGGATTTTAAATTATATTAATAATGAGGAATACTTTGGGGAATAGGTCAACTCCCTTGGTCATAAAAGTAAAAAGTGAAAAATTCAAAGTCCCATAATGAAAACCTTGATGAGGTGCTATTAGATAATGAAAAAGTAAAAAAAAATGATGTATCCTCTAGTAAAAACCTCTGCAAGGTCCTAGAAGATGATGATTTTGACTTACCCTCTATAGTACCCCATTATCAGGAAAGATCTACAATATTGGATGAGGAAACAAAAGAAATCAATTTGGGCATCGAGGAAGACCCTAACAATACCTTCAGTCTCTTCTATAATAGATGAAGAAAATTAAAACATGGTAGTTTTCCTCATATGCACTACTAAGTGGGCCCCTTGGATAAGTATCCTAAAATCACTGAGAACTCGTGATGCTTGAACTCAAAACTTTATTTTATTCAAGAAATCATGAGTACAAAAGAGTAATATATTTGGATTACTGAAAACTCAAGAATGCAAGTAGAATATCAAATCATGCAACCTCTAAAGAAGGAGCAGCTGATCTTTATTTATACTATCAACTAAACAAGGTAGTCAATTCCACTACTGGGTGGATGCCATTTAGGGAAAATAGAGAAAGTGGAGTGGTGGTGGTTACGCATGCATAGAATCTGGTCAAACATGCAAGTCCAAACACAAATTTAGCATAGTAGTAATGACTGCATCTACTCAACTAGCATTAAAGTCCACTACAAGGCGGTTACATTCAGTTTGCATGAGGAATCTCCTACTGTTAACCTCCTTTTACTTTTGAGCGATTCCTTTGCTAGACGTTATGGTGCATGCTCAACTGGCAGTGTCTTCCTCAATTTATCATTCTCAACTTATCTGCATGGAAATGTTAGTACGCGCAATAAATGCATATCTATAACCACCTAAGGAACATTCATTAGCCACATGAAAAATTAATATAGACAGTCCATATCACATGTTATTATCATTAAAGTTTTGCAGGAATAAGATTAAGCCCAATGTTTATAGTTTGAGGAAAATATCATAAAAGTATCAACACTTAATGTCAAATTCCATGGTCACTTCAACAAATAAACCATGAATTCTACCCAAAACTAGACCATATTCTAGACTCATCACTCCCCCCAACCTAAGATCTTGTTGGTCTTCCAGCAGGGGAAATGCTATTCTTTTGCTTGGTCAACACTATGAAATTTGCAACTGAAAATTGTCCCACATTAGAGTGTGTTGTATGTGAATTAGGATCCCAATAAAATCCTCCCAATCTATCTAATCTGCTCCATCTTTGTCTCTTTGCAGCAATATCATATTGGTAGAACCTGAAGTTCGGTATAGGCCACATTAGGGTGGGTGGCTGAAAGGTTAGGGGAAGCCATAATTGCCCTTTTGTCCTTCCAATGTGAATATATATGTCAATCCTTTTAAGAGCTGCTGCATAGTTCTAGATGGAATGAGGCTCAACCTATTTGAGATCATCAATTAGGTTGTTCCATCTTTGTGAGAGGTATCTCTTCATGGTTTCTTTTTTTCTTTTTCCTTTGCCTCATACTCACTATAAACTGCTTATATCCAAGGCATAATCCTATTACCATAACTAGGTCTGAAAAGCATTCTATGCCATTCCCTAAAAATATCCCCTAGATTCCTTGATTCATCCCTAGTGGACAGAGGGATGTTAGACTCTAATTGCTTATAAGCCCCATATTGTTGTCCCCAACTAATCTCATTTTGCACCCAAGACATAAATGCACTTAATTGGAAATCCCCAACATACAACAATAGATTCCAATCATGGTATTTAGTTACAACATAATTATGTAAATAAAAATCACACAACAAATTCTTCATTTCGGGGGAAGCAATCCGACAAGCATTGAAAAATTCAATAGGGGTCTTAATAGAAGGGTTCAAACCTGAGACAATTCTTGCCAGTCTAAAAGAGAGATATTTCTCCTTCAAATGTAGAGCATAGACCCTTGGAGGAGTCCTATATTCCAAAATATGTGGTACCAAGGCTGCCATATCATCCACCTTCTTCTTCAAGGTGGCAATTTTTGCATCTTTATCTTCAATCTCCTCATCTCTCTTTTGTATTTCCTTCTTTAATCTGCATTTTTCATCCTTCCATTGCTCTTCTCTTCTTTGCATCTCTTTCCATAAATGCATGGCTACCTGGTGCATTGAAAAATAAAGGGGGTTATGTATTCCTACTAGCATCTTCTCTGGCACTAATGCTGACTGTAAGGATTCAGGTTGTCCCGTCAATTCTAGTTGCAGGGGTACTGATTGTTCTCCCAATTCAGGTTGTTGTTGTAGGGACTCCTGCTCCTATTTTGGCTATTGTTGTAGGATCTCTTGCTGTAGGACTTCTTTCTCATGCTTCAGGAAATCCTGATTTTCCTCAAACTCTTGATTTCCAACTTGTTCTACAATATTGACAAGATCAACCAATGTTATGTTTGTTGTTGCCTTAAATATATCTTCCTCCTTGACATTCTCTTGCCCCATCAGAGCTTCTATGTCCTCCTATGGTATTTCTCTAGACTTAAGGCTTTCCTGCAGAGGCATACCAAAGGCTGGCTCGATTGGTCTTGCTTTCCTAGGAGGGATCTCATGTTTTTCTTTGGCTATAGGATGAACAGTGTGAGCCTTTCTCTTTTTAGATCTTGACACCTCTTTTTCTGTCGGCTACCTTTTGGATTTTCCATTTCTCATTTTTAGTTCTCTCTTTTGTGCCCTAGTTTTCATCAGGGTGCCAAGTGAAACGTCGTCATCAGAATCTAAGGAGGAGCTTTATTTTTCTGAGTGCTCTGTTCTAGAAGAACTAATTTCTATGGTTTCTTCTACTGTAGGAGGGTTTACACTTGTGCCTGTGCTAGAGGTTGAAGCACCAAGAGTGGCTTCAGCCATGCTCAATCTCCTACTAGACCTACGGGGTTGAGGTAAAACCCTAGGTTGCAAGTGCTCAAGTCTAATTTGATCAATTTTTATGAATTCTTCCCATGCCATTCTAGATACATCATGTAAAGACTTCTCAACTAGCAATTTAGTTAGAAAATGGTGGGAAACAAAAATTTCCCTACCTTTTTGGGTCTCGACTGCCATAATTGAGAGAAGGTTGTATAACATGTTTGACAAATTCATCCTCCTCCCATGCCTCATGTGAATCAAAAGCTTGAAGTGCACAAAATGTAGATTCAAATGGTGACCCTCACAGGTGATGTATTTTATGACATAAACAACTATCTGCTTCCATGGCTTGAGTAGAGACATTCTCTTTGCACCCTATTTATCTATGCTTAATGGAGGGTCATTGGATCTATAAATTCAGCCCTAGCTGATTTGGAATCTTTGGAAGTAGGGTAATTTTCACCATCAACAGGTAACCCTATAACTTCTGTAATTCTTTCTTCAGTTGCTATGACCTCCAACCCTTTTACTGTGGCATTCCCTTGCTATGACATGTAGTTTTTGAATTCGACTAGGTAGGGTGCATCCTGTAGTAATACATCATGCACCATGGGATCATTTCGAATTAACCCACCTCCTATTGTCTACAATCAAACAAATACTCTGTAGTTTCTTTCCTGCAATTCTATCTGAAAATAAAATTCACCTTCCTGCAACGCTCGCTAACTTCAATGCCAATTTTGACTGAATTTTTCTTTTTTTAACTTACCCTTTTGTTTGCAATGCAACTTGAGATATGACAGGGCTAATAATGGCAAGGAAGGAGTAATAAAGGAAAGCTATAATGAAGAGAAATGGCGGAAATAGTTGGTATCACCTCACACATGTGAGTCGTCCTCTTACTCAGATTTCAAATCAGGTCAATTTAAATTTTGCTGATGTAGACCAGCATGGACTAACACGTGGGAAAAATATTCACATATTTTTCTCCCCCCCAACCTAAATTTGGGCATGCATCCACACATGTGAAATGATTATTTGACAGGGTAGGGAATATTGGCATGCTATAGGGAATGTCCATACTAAGGTACACCAATTAAATGAATGCACTTAAATATAATTAAAATATAGCAATTAATGTGCACATACCTGAATGTGTGGAGGATTCATTGCAAAGATTTTGGAGAAAGGATCATTCACCTTTTAAAGGAATAAGTTGAGAAATTAATGAAAATGAGGTGGAATGAGGTGGAGTGAAGTGATGGAAGAGAGAGAAAAGTGGAAATGGATGGGCGGATGGGCGGATGGGTGAAGAAATGGACTCCCACGGAAGTGGAAGTCTTTATTATGACAAGTACATACCTTAATTATCTAGAAGGAGGAAAACTAGGTCCACTTCCTTTAGCTGCAGGAAGCTCAGATGTTGCATGTTGAGTGTATTGTTGCAAGAACTCCTCCTTGGAAATTGGCTTGTGATATAGTTTGAGGCGATGACCATTGACAAGCAACTTAAATTTGTCTGGGTCAATAGTAATGAGTTTTATAGCACCATTAGGAAATACCTCAACAACTTCATATGATCCTAGCCACCTTGTTTGCAATTTTCTTGCATTTTCCTGATATCTTGAGTCATAGAGCAGGGTCCAATCTCCTGGTTGGAATTTCTTGTCCTTGATAAATTTGTCATGCCACTTGATTCTTTGATTTTGCACTACCTCTATATGATGTAGGGCTGCTCTTCTCATCTCATCCAAAGCATTTAGTTGCATGATTCTTATTATAGGAAAAGAGTCATCTATGGGCTGATTATCTTTTGATGTAGTCAACCTTGAAAGAAAATATGCAACAGCATTGGCCTTCCCTGGCTTATCCATAATGGTTATATCAAACTCCTACATCAACAATAACCCAATAACCATCTTTCCAGTCTACCTGTGATCAACAGTTTATTCATGAGATACCTAATGGCTAAATGATCAGTGTGCACAAAGATTTGGTAACCTATTATGTAATGTCTAAATTTGTTTAGGGCATAAATCACTGCCAACATTTCCTTTTCTGTCACTGTATAATTGAATTTAGCTCCTTGCAAATTTTTGCTGACAAAATAAATGACATTTTCAATAGCTCCTTTCTATCCTAAGACTACTCATGTGGCATAATCTGATACATTAGTATGGATGTGAAAATGAAGTTCCCAATTAGGTCCTTTGAGTACAGGAGCATGAGTCAAAGCTACCTTTAAGTTAGAAAATGCCTTGTTACAAGCTTCAGTCCACTGGAATTCAACATATTTAGTGAGAAGAGTATACAATGGTGTTGCTACCTTGCTGAAATCCTTAATGAAATGCCTATAATATCCTACATGGCCCAAGAAACTCCTAACATCCTTCTTTTTTGTAGGTGTGGGTAGATTTGTGATCACCTCAATCTTGGCAGGATCTACTTGAATTCCCTTGTAAGAGATGTAGTGGCCAAGAACTACACCTTCCTACATCATCATGAAGCACTTTTCACTATTTAAGGACAGGTTTTGGTCTTCACATCTCTGTAGGACTTTCCTGATATTTTTGAATGCTTGATTAAAATCAACACCATAAGTGGTAAAGTCATCCATATAAATTTCCATGCAATCATGAGAAATGTCTGAAAATATGTTAATGACTGCCCTCTGAAAAGTTGTAGGTGCATTGCATAAGCCGAATGGGAGTACTGAGTAGGCATAGGTTCCCCATGGATAGGTAAATGTGGTCTTCTCTTGGTCCTCTGGTGCAATTTGGATCTAGTTGTAGCCGCTGAATCCATCTAGAAAAGAAAAGTATTGGTTTCTTGCAAGTGTGTCCAAAACTTGATTAATGAAGGGTAAGGGAAAATGGTTCGTCTTGGTGGCTGCATAGAGTTCCCTGTAATCAACACAAAATTTCCATTTCCCTCCTTTCTTGGGCATAATCACTAATGGAAACACCCACTGGCTATCTGAAATGGGGTAGATAAATCCCTCATCTAGTAATTTCTGCAATTACCCTTTTACAATTTCTCTTAGTGCAAGGTTAATTCTTCTTTGTGGCTATCTTACTGGGGTAGAATCATCTCTGATGTAAATTTTATGTGTACAAATTTTAGGGTCCAATCCCTTCATATCATGATAATCCTATGTAAATGCATGTTGATTGGTCCTTAATAGGTTTTCCAATAACAATTGTTGTTCACTTAATTTATTGTTAACATTCATATAATTTCCTTCTAACACCTGTACTTGTGTAGTTAACTCTATCATGGCTACTTCATCAGCACATGGTACCTTTAGTTCATATGGAAGCAATGTATGGGACATATATGTTGCTGCGGGAAGTTTGTCTGTAAGAATGGTGGTTGCAAGAAGAGTGGCTGCAGGAAAAGCATCTATAGGAACAATGGTTGTAGGAAGAGCAGGCATAATTGTCTTGATTGGAGTAGTAGAATGAAAAGATGATTCTTCCTCCACTTCATAATGGTTCTAAATGATGTTAGCTAATAATTCATCCTCATCTTGAAGCTGCATGAAAGAGCTTTTTCCTAATATCATAAGTTGCACCACAAAATTAACTTCCTCGGCCTCTTCACCAACATGTGGCTATAGGGGATTATCCTTAGCATGAGATGACTGAGTAGGAGGATAAAGGAAAAAAAAATTAGTGCTCTTCCCATCTGAATGACATCCAATATATGCATCTGCAGTTGCTAACTGTGGCCTTCCAAGAATAATGGGATACCCGCCTAGTGTAGCTTTAGGAGAAAGAATCATAAAGTTTGTTGGGTACTCCCGGGAGTCTAAAACTACCACAAGATCCTCCACTATACCATCAAGCTTAACAGTAGAACTATTAGTAAGCTGCAAGACAGTAGGAGTAGATCTCATGCTTGCAACATTTAGTTGCTGCAAGATGTCCTTGTTCATTACATTTATTGCTGCCCCTAAATCAATCAGAGCATTCTTAATTTGGATCCTATTTATAACAACTGCTACCACAGGACTACTTTGGTCATTGTACTTGGGGATAGTAACTTTTCCAAGCATGATGGCAACTAGTTGTCCCACCACATGAACTGTAGTTGGGTCTTTCTTCTTCTTACCTGGCTTCTTGAGGCATGCTTCCTTGATTGCCTTGTCATAGATTGGAACATCCTTTATGGCCTAAAATAGAGGTATATGGACACATATATGCTTTAGCTGATCCAAGATGTCAAAATTTGTATCCTCCTTTTCTTCCTTCTTCTTGGAAACTTCCAATCTCCAAGGAAATGGTGGTTCTTGTTCAGTTTGCTTGACTTGGGCTAGTTCAGGATTTTTAGGTGCACTTGGCTGAATGGGATCATTCAGAGGTTCCTCCTCTTCCACAGGAAGCTCAGTGATAATGGGCTTGCAAGGGGTTGGTAGAGTAGTTTCTGAACACAAATGGATGTCACTTACACTCATAGAATATGCAAGGAATTAATTTGAATCAGCAGAGAATGCAGGTTGCTACTGTGGTTTGTTATTTGGATTGGGTGTGGGTTGAGCTGGTAGCTGAGTAGGTTTAGGTGCATTTGAGCTTGGATTAGTAGGTGGAGGCATTATAGCAGGCTATTGGGGCTGAGAAGGTGGCTACATGTAACTGGTTTTCTAGGTAAGCCATTGCTATCCTCCCCTCCATTGATTTGTTTGCTGCCAATTTCCTGGAGGTGGTTGCCAATGCCCTTGAAATTGCTGCCAATTCCCCTGAGGTTGCTGCCACTGGGGTGGAGAGTTTTGATGATTGGGCCAAGCATTTGGAGGTTCAATCCAAGGCTGTGGTGGATATCCTCCAAATCTAGATGGATATTGGGGTTGCCATTGGTTACTAGATGAATAGGAATTAAAATATGGCCCAGCATAAGATAGTGGATTCGATGGCATACGTTGTCTTGGAGCCCAGGGATTCCTTTGTGCAACATAGTAGACTTGCTCTTCTTCAATCTAGATTGGTTTGAACTCAGGTGGAATTTTCTTGCTTTCAAGATTAGCTACCATCTTGCATCTGTAGTCCCTCATCTTTTGTCTGTAGTGGGAGCAATACTCTGTCAACATTGTCTCTACCTCCTCTTGCTTCTTCTTTGCCCGAAGTGTATCTAGCTAAGTAGCTAGATTGTTTATAATGGTCTTGCTTCAAGTCTACCAATAGATTAGGAATCTCCATTCTTGAAACTCCATCGGTAGTTGACTTACCCATGGAAGATTGGTAAGATCTCCCTTTCTTTGAAGCTACCCTAGAGTAGTTATGGCATATTTTCTTGATATCTTCCCAAGGAACTTGGGAGATATCTCCTCCTCCCATGAGGTCCAAGGCATCAGTGCAACTATCATTGATTCCTCTCAGAAAAGAAACTTTTTGAGTCTTCATTGAGTGTATGGTGTGGAGATTTTGTAGGAAAACAAAACCTTGCAATATAATCTTCCAAATTCTCATCTTCCTTTTGCTACATCCTAAAAATTTCACCTCCTCTCATGTCATTGCCCCTGCAATATTCCTTGTATTTCTCAAGGAATTTTGTCTTCATGTCTTCCCAATTTTCCACAATATCTCTATCTAGGCTCATGAACCATCTTAATGCAGCCTCTTTCAGAGTGGTAGGAAATAGCTTAAGCCTATGGGAATCAGTGGTATAATCATAACTCCTACAGAGTATGTAAAAATCAAACAAAAAGGTATCAGGATCTTTTGTGACAAGTCCATAAAACTTGGGGAGTGCTAAAGCAGGGATGTTTTTGATGTTTTCAACTTCATTCTAATGGGCAATGGGGAAAGGAAAAGCTAGTTGGTTAGGTATGTTCCTATTTGTGTCACCCATGCCTACTTGATGTACTTCCAAAGCAAAGGGGTTCTCAAGCTGATTTTGGTCTTCAGAGGAGACTTCAGAGCTAGTCAGCATAGGAAATGCATCACAAAGGGGTGTGGATCTTCTTCTTCTTCTTCTCTTGACAGGTTCTGATATTCAACTAGTTGGAATGGATTAGGATTGTTAGGAAGGAATCTCCCATAAGCATCCCTTCTCCTTCCTCTATGCATGTGGTATTACTCACTATCAGCCATCTCACACAAAGAATTGGTAAAGAACAAGGGTGTTCATTACTTCCTAAATGGGGGTATACTAAGAACAACTTCTAGAAATACTTCAACAAGAAAAACTACCAATGACTCCAAAGAACTCCCTAGTTTGACACCATCCCCGACAACGATGCCAAAAATGTTCGCCTCATACAATGATCTAATAACTAAGCCTTTATAGATGTGATTCAGAGATTAGACATCTAACCTGAATAGCTATTTCAATCATCATGAATGTGCATTTAACTTGTCAACCCAGGGACATGAACTTGAAATGGGTCAGCACAGCATGTGCACTAGGAACCCAAAGTAGCAATTTTCATTCTACAAATAAGAAAGACACAATGCTAAAAGTAAATTGCTTAGAAAGGAATAACATGAATGCTAACCATCAATCAATAATTACACCAAGTTGAAATGCATAAAAATAATGAAAATATGAGCAAACAAATAGGGAACTACTTTGTCTTCGTTGGCTGTAGGAATAGTCATAGAATGAAATTCTAGTGGCTGTAGGAACAGTCGGTGCTAGATTTTTAACTAATTACTAAACAAAAAGTAATACAAAACTAATACTAAACTAAAAGACAAATTACTCACCAAGTGGGCCCCCTTGGATAAGTATCCTCTAAAACTACTGAGAACTTAGATGCTCAAACTCAGAACTTTATTTTATTCACTATAAATTATGAGTACAAAAGAGTAATATATCTAGATTACTGAAATCTCAAGAATGCAAGTACAATATCAAATCATGCAGCCTATAGACAAGGAGCATCTAATCTTTATTTATACTATCAACTAAACAAGGCAATCAACTCCACGACTGGGAGGATGCCATTTAGGGAAAATAGAGAAAGTGGAGTGGCGGCGGTTACACGTGCATGGAATATGGTCAGACATGTAGGTCTAAATGCAGATTTAGCACAATAGTAACACCCACATTTTTTCAACCAACATTAAAGTCCACTACAAGGAGGTTACATTCGATTTGCATGAGGAATCTCTTGCTGTCGACCTCCTTTGACTTTTGAGCGATTCCTTTTTTGGACGTTATGGTGCATGACTAGTTGACGGTGTCTTCCTCAATTTAGCATCCTCAACTTATCTGCATGGAAATGTTAGTATGCACAATAATTGCATATCTATAACCACTTTAAGGAACATTCATTAACCACATGCAAAATTAATATAGACAGTCCATATAACATGTTGTTATCATTAAAGGTTTGTAAGAATAAGATTAAGCCCAATGTCTATAGTTTGAGGAAATATCATAAAAGTATCAAAACTTAATGTCAAAGTCCATGGTAACTTCAACAAATAAACTATGAATTCTACCCAAAACTAGACCATATTCTAGACTCATCAGGCCGTGTGATGGTTAAGTTGTTGTGTTGTTGTTCTTTCCATCAAGATTCAAACCCCATTGGGGTGTTATTGTTGAGTGTTTACATTGGGGATGAGGTCCCCCATTTGCAACCTCACCGGTTCATAGCTCTAGGTCAAAAGTGTTTACCCATCTTAATAAAAAAACATAAAACAACTTTTTATCACTTCTTAGATTCCTTTTTCTATCAAGTGATGTGATTTGGGCTTAATAACGTTGAGGTCACATGTTAAAGAGCCATGACAGTAATATTTCATGATCTTATTCATGTTATCATGGAATAATACATTGATGATATTTTGGTAAAATTCATGACAAGGGATAGACACATTTGGGTACTTGAACAAATATTTGATCGACTAGCCAAATACCAAGTATGCCTAAATCTTAAGAAATGTGTCTTTGGTATAACTTCAAGAAAAATCTGAGGTTTCATTGTGTCACAGATAGTCATTGAAGTAGATCCAAAAAAATTTAAGGCTTTCATTGAAATTCCTCCTCCCAAAACTTTAAAGAAGCTCCATAGTCTTCAGGGAAAGCTTCAGTCCTTCCAAAAATTCATCACATCTTTAAGATAAACGTAATCCATTCTCACATCTCCTCCACAAAAAAATGATCTTTCAATGGGGTACTCAATGTTAATAGGCCTTTGATCAACTCAAAAAATTCCTTGCACCACCTCCTATGCTTATGCCACCCATGTCATGCAAGCCCCTCTTGTTGTATATTTCTGCCATATTAGTGGGGGCACTCTCAAGACATCATGATGACTATGAAAAAGAAAGATCTATCTACTATATCAATTGTAACTTATTGGGATATGAGATAAATTACCCACCTATGGAATGAGAATGTCTAGTAGTGGTCTTTAGTGCCCAAAAACTTAAACATTACATGCCCAATGAAAAAAAAAAGATCATCTAAAAAAATAGATCCACTAAAGCACTTGTTATCTAAATAAAATATCATTGGAGGAATATAAAAATGGGTTATGGTCTTAATTGAATTATACATTAAGTATAGAAATTGAAAAGAAATAAAGGGATGGGTGATAACAAATCAACTAGTTGAGGCACTATTAGTTAATCATCCACATATTTCATAATTTCCAAATGAAGCAATATTTTATATCACTGAACAAACACAATAGAAATTATAGTTTGATGGCTCCCACACTCAATATGGTTCAAGAGTAGGAGTTTTATTTTTCACACCATAAGAAGAATGCATCCCTAAAGCATAAGAATATGATTTTAATGCACAAATAATATTTTAGTGTATGATACATTGATCATAGGACTTAGAATGGATATTCAATGGAAAATCATAGATCTACAAGTTTACAGAGATTTCCAACTCTTTATCAAACAAGTAAATTACCAATATAAAAAAAATATGACAAGCTACTCCCATATAAAAGAATGGTTGACAATGTCAAAGATTATTTCTCCCAAATTCTATTTGAGAAAGCCCCTCATCCAAAGAAAAAAGTAATAAAATTCATGGCTACTAACGGATCATTATTGGATATGCCTCATAATAGTCAAAAATGTCAATTCTTGGTGGAACAACTGTTAATCCCATTCTATGATGTCCTCAATACAAAATTATGATGAAAAATTATTGGTCCCAACTCTCCTTGGTATCATGACCTAAAAATTCCTCCACAATAATACCCTCCCACCCAGCCTATCCAATACCCAACAAAAAAAAATCCTATATTCATCCCACTTCATAATTTTCAGCGATACACTTAATTGAAGGAGCTTTAATGCAACCCTCCTAAGGTGCTTAGACATAGACGAAGCCAAAATTTCTTTAGGTGAAGTGCATGAATGTATCTATGGTACACATTATAGAGGAATCACCCTTGCTAAAAATATACTAAGAACGAGTTACTAGTGGCCGACTATGGAACAAGATGTGCATCAATTTTTCAAGAGATGTCTACCATGTCAAAAACATAAAAATTTGATACATGCACCATCCAAATAATTGTAACACATTATAAGTCTATGGAATTTCTCATAGTGGGGCCTTGACCTTGTTGGCAAGATTCACCCACATTCCTCCAATAGCCATAAATTCATAAATAACCACCACTAAGTAGTTTAAAAAATAGGTTGAAGCTATTTCACTCACCTACATCACCAAATTTTTTTTTCTAGATTCATTCTCCATTAAATATCATATGTTACTATGATATTTCTCTCACAATTATCACCAACAATGGAAATCCATTCAAAACTAAGACATACATGATCTTTTCCAAAAATTTCAAATCCAACATTGCTTCTCCATCCCATACCATCACAAAAGTAATGAACAAGAAGAGGCTTCTAAAAAATGCATCCTAAAAATACTCAAAAAAATAGTCAATGAAGTTGGTCATGATTGGAACCTACAGCTCAATCCCACCCTATGGGCCTACCACACTAGCATTTGCACACCAATTTCAATGTGAAAGTGTGATTAGGGCTAGGGACACAAATTTCAATGTGAAAGTGTGATTAAATACACTTTACAACATTAAAATGAGGTCCACATAGCCTAGAAAGGCACAACATCCAATGTGAATGTGTAAAAAACATTACAACACTAGATTAAAACTAAGTTTAATTTACAAGCCTTCTAGATTAATGTGAAAATACAATTAAATACATTTTACAACATTGAATTAGGGGAAAGTTAAGTTAATTTAGCTTAAAATGGGCCCAAGACCTAATGTGGATGTGTAAAACACATCACAACACTATATTAAGGCAATATTAAGTCTAATTTATCATTAATTATTCCCAAATCAAGCAAGGAAAAAGGCGTACTTTTTTGGTGTCCACACTTACGTTTATTTTGATAGAATGGAAAACATTGGTTTTTAATCATATCTTTGGTCACAAAATCATGTATTTGTTTATAGGGAACCTCACCATGTATGTCTTCCCACATGTGGGAAAGAATAACAGCTACTCTATAGGGGAAAATGCACTAGTACCCCCAAGTTTATCTCTTATTTGTTCTAGGCTTTGTAATATGGTCATGCAAGTTTCTGCATATATGCCTATATTTCTACCATCAACTAATGACTCTCTCAATCTCGCAATCTCACTATTAGTATTGGAAAAGAGTGTTTCGGGAGGTGGAATAGGTGCATTTTCCATGTGATATGTATGTACCTAAAGGAGAAATGGGACCTTGGTTTAATATATCTAGATCTAGAGAATAGAAATAACATGGAACATGTACATGTGTTCAATTTAAATTTAAAATAGTTTTAAATAAATACAAGTGTGCACATGATATAGAATACATAAATTAAACATGAACACTAGATATATCTAGATAATAGTTATCAAGTGCATACATGTACATTCAATAAATTTAATGTAACTTCTACCTAAATTACTAAACACTTGTGAAACAAGTAAATTTAAAATTTACATAATTCAAAGTCATGCACAAACTCATTTCACCAAAATATAGAAACTTCTAACTATACATTTAAATATATATAAAATGATCTTAAATATATTGAATCCACATGAGTTACAAATCATAGGGGGGCCAACAAGTGCTAAATTAGCTTGAGATTTGAAAGCACACATAGATTAGAGATAAGGTCTAGTTCAAACTATTTAATAAAATATGTTTCACATTTCTCATATAGAAGTTTCAAGCTAACATGTATGTAAATTGCAATTATCTATGTTCAAAAAAACAATATTTAAACTTCATAAAATCAAAAGGAATATCAAATTTAGATAAGAATTTATCAAATATAAAACTTTCATGTGTGATGCCTTACTTGAGAGTTATTGGTCAATCGACACTAGAGTTTCAACAAAATTTCCTATACTAGAGGTAAGGAGGGGTCCATTTTATGGAACTAAATGTGAACTTAAATAAGTGCATGCAAAGTAACATTATTTAATTATGCCATTAAGAGGGTTTAGTGCAATTTAAAGGAATTTGTGACATGGTCTAATTATGAGGTGAAGATAGCAAATATTCTTAGATCAAGAGAAGAAAGGTGCATAAAATGGTTGATGTATATATACAATGTTGTGTCGTGAGAGTGAAATGTATATGATAGATAAAGAGATCATAAGTGCTAAATATAAAAATGATAATATATAATATAGACACCCCTCAAGTATGTACAAATGACTTGAATAAATCCTAATATAGAAAGTAAAAGAGAGTATATAAATCATAACAAACATGACTAATGAAGGTGTTTAAAATGAAAGGACACCAACATATAAATTATAGACATGAAGTAGCAAAGAGGATCACACCAAAGATGACATAAATATAAGGCTAAAGTAGAACTTTAATACATAATACACCATTGATTTACCCATCTTATAATCAAATCATGCCATATCCTAAAAAAACAATTTAAGTAGAGTCTCCAATGATAAATCTTTGAAGTGCTAGTATTCAAATAAGAATTAAGAATCTCTTGAGAATGGATCCTATGGAGAGAATCTCTTATTTATCAAGTATCAAACTCTTGGAAGAGGCACCTAAAACTCTATTAAAAGGATCTTGTATTTTATTAGTTAAAGAGGAGGAAGAAATATAAGTTTTATGTTGATGAATGACTTTCTCTAATGCATCCATTATATAAATGTACACCAAAATGTAGGATGACCAAGTGTGTAACAAAATATTTAAAAAGAGTCACTTGATTTCTTCTTCATCTTGGAACAAAACTTGAACTAGACTTTGAAGGTTAAGGGTTACTAGTTTTGTGATTGAAATTATTATTGTTAATTCTAGGTGCCTTAATCTCTATTGATTAACCTATGGATGCCACTTGGTTGGTAGGTAAATAAAAAAGGCTTGACTTGGGAGTATCCAGGGATGGGATATGTCTCCAATGTTAAAGATTATAATATTTGATTAGATTTGTTGTACATATTAGGCTCAGTTTCCAATATGGGTGGTGTAGATTTGATTTTGAAACAAGATTGTCTTGTGGTATTCACAGGTACTATCTTTGGGTTTACTAGGTAAGAGGAATCACCAAGTTATAAAACAATAAATACTTTCAATATGGACCTACAAGTTTGTGTATTCCCAAGTAACATGATAAGTTAAAAGAAAAGAGAGATGAATATAGGTCACACATAAAAAGGGTATAGAAAAAATCCTTTTCTATTTCTATGTAAAGTTAAGGAATATAAACTAATTTGAAAAGAAACTATTGATCTTTATGTTTCCTATGCTTTATTTCATCTTATCGTTTCATCTTTGATAAGGTCATGTCTTTCTAACCTATGCATGTATTTTTCAACATAGAGGGCATTCCTTGTCTTAGAAAATGTAATTGGCATAGAGGAATTGAATTGACTAAAGAAAAAAGAACACACTTAACAAACCATATATAAATCTGAAAATGCAACCTAAAGGGTTACCAATGACAAGATCCATGAAATAAAATTGCCAAATTTTATGAGGTTACTAATAGCAACATCAAATTTGACCACTAGAGACAAGGATGAGAAGCTTGAAATGCAAGATGACTTAAGAAAATTAGTGCTTTCTTGTTTGCATATGTTGACCTATGTTTTGCATACCTAGTTAGCCTTGGATTGAGTTTTAGGGTGTGAAATTCCTTGTAGTCCCATGTGTCATGAATGAGGAGCTCAGACTCATTCATATGATTCTTGAGTTGATTCTTAGTAGATGTCATAGGTACCCTATTTGAAATATCAATGATAGGAATGCTAACTTGACAATATGTTCCCCTCCAATTGGTTGCTACAAAGTATCCAAATTTAATCAAGGAGGTGAGGAAAAATTATGCACATGATGAAAAATATGAAAGAACATAATTAGTGGACCATCATGTGTGAGAAGAAATTAATGGATATAATAAATATATTCTTGAAGAATACAATGTATATATAATAGTATAAGAATATATGCTATATATATCAATGAGTATCAAGAAAAGGTTTGCTCGAAGTGTAAAATAATCATAAAAAGGTGGCCCTAAATGCTATATATATTAAACTAGTTATTGTGCCAAGTAACATTATAATTGTGTCATTAAGGAGGTTTGGTACAATGGAAAGGAATGGAACCTAAATCTATACAAGGTTGGATATCTCCAACATTCTATCCAATTTTACACATGTCAAGCTTTGAGGATAAATATTTTTATGAAGGAAGCAACTGAATATTATGCCTTGTTCTTATTCATTATCATAGGTGAAATTAGAAGTGATAATAATGAAGTTTGTAATGTCAACTTAAGCATCTTATTTTTGATATACTAATTTTTTTTAATGTTGATCATAAATAGATAAGGAAGAACCTAGTTAATAGAGCTTTAAAATCAATGCATTGATGTTTAAGGTATAAGTGGTGGATCTTATGCATATGAAGATTGGTTGTTTTAGTATTGAGGTAGATTCCTCTAATGATAGCCAAAATGGGACTCATTTGGGATTTCACTAGACTTTTAGGTAATTTATTAAGTGTTCTAAAACTACAAAATATAAAAGAGAACATATTCTTGTTGGGTTGCAACTAGAACTCCTTTTAATCATTGATTCACTTACGCTATTTACTAGGTAAGAGGAATCATCAAGTTATAAGACAATAAATACTTTCAATATGAGTACAAGTGTGTGTGTTCCCTTTGTTGGATGTTATGGTTGTGTTTCTGATATGTGGTTTTCATTGATGTCAACACTATTAGCATTAATGTTTTAGAAGTTGTATATGTCAAGGATATTGAGAAAATTGTAATGAAATAAGTTGCAGGTTGTCAGTGGTGAAGTGAAGTTCAGTCTATTGGCGAGCTTAGTATGTTAATGATTAGAGGTTGTGGATTAAAGGGTTTCTTTTCAAGTATATCTAGTTTATCCATGTTAAGTTTCATAGATCCGCGTGAAGATTTGATCGTGTTATGAAGATTTGTATTCTAATAGTTTTTATGTTGCTTTAGTTGGTGTTCCTGAATGAAGATGATATGATTTTAGTAAGTTTAGTTGTTGCAGATGCTTCTCTGGTGATTCATGATGTTTGTGGATGTTTCTAGATTGTGCTCTATCTGTGTTGCACATCCGCATTGATCGTGGTGCTCATGATTGGAGATTTTCTCTTACGTGTTCATGTTTTTTCATGTTCTTGGCCGACAGGGTGTTGTAACGTGTTGTGGATCTTCGTGGAATAATTTTTGAAGGTGGTTCATGTTTGAGAATTTTATTTTGGGTCTTCACTATGTTGTGGTTGACCTTGGTTGATTCACATTAATAATCTTTATTTTTTTGGGCTGATAGTTTGTATTCATTTTATTATTTTATTAAGGCCGACATGTAGCGATGTAATTTCTTGTTGCGGATATATATATAAGCGATTGTTTATACCATTTGAAGGCAAGGTGTGCACAAATAATGTTCTAAATCTTTTGAAGGTAGATTAGAGTGTGCAGAAGAGTGAAGAAGTGTTCATGTGCTTAACCAGAACTGTAATCAGGCATTAGCAGATGCTATTTTCTCAGTTCAAATTCTTATGGATGTAATCCAAATCTTTTTGTAAGATAGTGAGTCTTCCTTTTGTAATTGAGCAGTGAGCTCTAGGTAATGTGCCTAAATGCATGTGCATTCCCTATTCATATTTATTTATACTTTTAACAGGGTATAATCTTGTGGACTGACCTCCACCGTGGTTTTCCCCTAACAGGGTTTCCACATAAAAAAATCTTGGTGTTATGTGTGCTTTTGATGTGTTGTTGATTTATGCTTTCATGGTGATTAATTAGATCTAAGAATAAAGTTTATAAGTTGAATAAGTTTTAAATTTTTGGGACAACTAATTCACCTCCCTCTTAGTTGTCTACCATTAAGTGTTGCCAACAATTGGTATCAAAGTTGGCTCCTTGGAAGAAGTTTAACAACTTGAGGTGATCTAAGATGGTGACATACAAGAAGGATAGTCTGAGATTTGATGGAACAAATTATTCTTTGTGGAAGACTTGAATGGAGTGACATCTGAGATGCATTGGTGAACCCTACTGGAGCATTACAAGCAATAGGTATGTTATTCCTCATAATGGTCCTACTACTAATGTTGAGATTAGGGATGCTAAGTACAATATTAGGGCTAAGGAAGCCTTGTTGAGTGCCTTGATTGATTCTGAGATGACAAATGTTATGGATCTGAAGATTGCTTATGAGATCTAGAAAAAGTTGGAAACTTTGTATGAAGGTGATGCTAATGTGAAGATTTCTAAGTTACAAAGTCTAAAAGGGAAATATGAAATGTTGAGAATGGGTGATGATGAGAACATTACTACTTTCATGCAAAGAGTGAATGAACTTGTGTGTGGTATTAAATGTGTTGGTGGACAGTTGGAAGAATTAGAAATTGTTGCTAAAGTGCTTAGATTCTTTCCTGGTACATACAAAGTCAAAGCTACTGCTATTGAGGAGCTCCAAACTGTAACAAATGTAGCCAGAGATATTTTGATTGGTAAGCTTACTGCTTTTGAGTTGAGTGAATTTGGTGATGCTCTTCCTAAGATAGAATTTGCATTCAAGGCTACTACCTTCGGAAGAGATAAACAAAGATATGATCTGGGAGAAAGTTCTGCTAGAAAGGTTGAGGAAATGAGAGAGATTGAAGAAGAGGAGAGAAATCTAGAGGATCTTGAAGCACTTATTATCAAAAGAGAAGTTAGAGGAGAAGGTAAGTATAAAGGAAAATTTCCTATTAAATGTTCTTCTTGCAATAAGATAGGTCATTTTGCATCAAGGTGTCTGGAAAGAGTCCCTAAGACAAGACATAACAAGCCTATATTTTAAAGAAAGTGCTATTATGCTGCTGATGAAGGTGTGATAGATGATGAATCTGATAAAGGGAATGCAAGTAAGGATGAATGGGTATTTATTGCTATTAAGAAAAATGATCCTACTACTGAATCTGTTAGTTGCTCAAATGTGGAGAAAGCCCTAGCTGCTCGAGTTGAAGAGAAAGATGAATGGGTGATTGGCAGTGGATTCTCTCATCACATGATAGGTGATAAAAGCAAGTTTGTGAGTTTGGAAAATTATGATGGTGGTGTTGTAAGATTTGGTGATGACAAAGCTAGTGTAATCCATGGCAGAGGATCCATTTCTCTTGATGGTAAGAATAATACTAATGATGTTCTTTATGTGGAAGGTTTGAAGCATAATCTTTTAAGTGTCAGATAGATGGTTGAAAAGGGATACAATATTCAATTCAAGAATGGAAAGTATAGAATATTGGGAAGTTCTGGAAATGTGATTGCTTCAAGTACAAAAATAAAAGGTAACATCTTTCACCTGAATGCTGCTAGTAAAAGTTGTTTGATTGCTCAAGTTGATGAAATTTAGTTGTGGCATAGGATAATGTGTCATGCAGACTTTGACAATATTATCAAGATAAGTTCTACTCAGGAAGTGAGAGATCTTCCTAAGTTGGTAAAGCCTACTAATAATATATGCAAGAAATGTTAGTTAGGAAAGCAAACTAGAATTTCATTTCAGAGCAAACAACATTGTTCAAAAGAAGTGTTGGAGCTTGTTCATACTAATTTGTGTGGTCCTTCTAGAGTTAGAAGTTTACAAGGAGACATGTACTTCATGTTACTTATTGATGATTACTCTAGATTGATGTGGGTTACTTTCTTAAGGGAGAAATATGAAGATTTGTAGAAATTCAAGACCTTTAAAGCTATGGTTGAGATAGAGACAGGTTTGAAGATTAAATGTCTGAGATCAGATAGAGGTGGTGAATTCACTTCTCATGAGTTTAATTCTTTTTGTGAAGTGCATGGGATAAGGAGACAATTATCTATCCCACGGAACCCTCAGCAAAATGGAGTTGTGGAAAGAAAGAACATGATAGTTCAAGGTGCTGCTAGGACTATAATGTTGGAAGGAAATGTTCCTCACATCTATTGGAGAGAAGTTGTGAGTACTGCTGTTTACATCCTCAATTGGGTACAAGTCAAAGGTGATATTGGTAAGACTCCTTTTGAGCTATGGACTGGTCATAAGCCACCAATTAGATATTTCAAAATATTTGGGAGTAAATGCTGTATCAGAAGAGATGAAGAGATAGGAAAGTTTGATGCTAGGAGTGATGAATGAATCTTTCTTGGTTATTCGACTAAGAGTAAGGCCTACTGGTGCTACAACAAGAGATTGAGGAAAGTAGTTGAAAGTGCAAATGTCAAGGTTGATGAAGACATAGCTAGACCATCTAGAACCTATGGATATGATTCAGATGATCAAAATAATAGTTTATTTATAGGAAATAAAGTTTAGACTCAAAATCAAGTTCAAATCATTCCGGTGAATCAAGAAAATCAAGAGGAAGGAACTAGTGAAAGTGTAGAAGAGAGATCACAAGAGCCAGAAGTTCAAGACCATCTTAAGAATCCAAGGTATGTAAGACTAAATCATTCAAAAGATTAGATCATAGGTGATAAGAACAAATATGTTCAAACTAGGAGAAAGATTGCAGAAGAATATTGTCTGATTTCAAAGACTAAGCCTAATAGTGTGAATGAAGCATGCAAAGATGAACATTGGGTAGAAGCAATGAAAGAAGAACTACAACAAATTGAGAAGAATAATACATGGATTCTTGTTCCTATACCTAAGGAGAAAAATGTAATTGGAACTAAATGGGTCTTTAGAAACAAGCTAAATGAGCAAGGTGAAGTTGTTCGAAACAAAGCAAGATTGGTGTGCAAAGGATATTCACAGATGGAAGGAATTGAATTTGAAGAAACTTTTTCCCCTGTTGCTCGGATTGAAGCTGTGAGACTATTCCTTTCTTATGTTGCTTACAAAAACTACAAGGTTTATTAGATGGATGTCAAGTCAACATTTCTAAATAGCGAATTAGAAGAAGAGGTGTATGTAGAGCAACTTGATGAATTTCAATTGACTGATCAGGGAGATATGGCTTGCTAGTTGAAGAAAGAATTGTATGGAATTAAGCAAGCCCCAAGAGCATGGTATGCTAGATTGGACAAGTATTTGTTGAAGCTTGGATTCAATAAAGGTACTGCTAATAGTAATATGTATTTCAAGATTGATCATGATAAAGATTTGATTGTTGAAGTCTTTGTTGATGATATCATTTTTGGAGGAGATGATAGTTTGTGCATGAAGTTTGCTGATGAGATGCAAAATGAGTTTGAGATGTCTGTGATTGGTGAGATGAAATTCTTTTTGGGATTGCAAATTACTTAGTTAGATAAAGGGATCTTCATATCTTAGTCCAAGTATGTGAAAGAATTGTTAAAGAAGTTTGATATGGAAGATTCAAAGCCAGTTGGTACCCCTATGGTGACCAGATGCAAGTTGACACAAGATGATGATTCTTCGAAAGAAAATCAGACTAGATACAAATCAATGATTGGTGGATTTCTTTATTTGACTCAAACTAGACCAGATATCATGAATGTTGTATGCATTGTTGCAAGATTTCAAGCTAATCCTAAGGAATCTCATATAGCTACTATGGAGAGGATTTTCATATACTTGAAGGGGACAGTTGATTTTGGGCTATGGTATCCTAAAAATTATGATCTTACTTTGAGTTCTTTTATTGATGCTGATTAGGCAGGTGATGTGGATAGCAAAAAGAGTACTAGTGGTGGTGCATTTTTCTTGGGTAAGAAGCTGATTTCATGGTTAAGTAAGAAGTAGAATGCCATTTCTTTGTCTACTATAGAGGCATAATACATTGTTGTTGCTAATAATTGTACTCAAGTATTGTGGATGAAGTAGATGTTGAAGGATATCAAAGTTGTGTATGATGAACCCATTGCTATATTTTGTGATAATTCAAGTGCAATTAACATTTCTAAGAATCCAGTGCTGCATTCAAAGGTTGAGCATATATCTATCAAGTTTCACTTTTTGAGAGAGAAGGTGAGTGAAAAGGAAGTCGGACTGGAGTATGTTCCTACTAAGGAACAAATTGCAGACATCTTTACAAAATCATTGCCTAAGGATACTTTTGAGTATCTCAAAGGGAAGCTATGGGTAATTACCCCTCCTAATTAGAACTAAGATGCATTGAATTGCATCAATCCATGCATTTCATAGTCATATATTGATTCATATTGATGTTGTGGTGGCTGCTACTCAGGGGGAGTAGTCGATGTTCAAACATGTGGCCCAAAGCTTGTGTGGAGAAAGAGATCTTTGTCATTGATGTCAAAGGGGAGAAGATTCATGTGAAAAATTGTGAATTATCTGGAGAGAAGAGTCATGTGGGAGAAGAGTTGTTGAGGAGAAAAGAGTCAGAACCTAAGGGGGAGTAAGTGTTGAAGATGGTTCCGTTTATGGTGTTTTTCACATCATGTGTTGCCATCAATGCCAATGGGGGATATTTTTGGATGTTCTGGTTGTGTTGTTGATATGTGGTTTTCATTGATGTCAACACTATTAGCATTAATATTTTAGAAGTTGTATATTTCAAGGATATTGAGAAAATTGTAATGAAATAAGTTGCAAGTTGTCAATGGTGAAGTGAAGTTCAGTCTGTTAGTGAGATCAATACGTTGATGATTAGAGGTTGTGGATTAAAGGGTTTCTTATCAATTATATCTAGTTTATCCATGTTAAGTTTCAAATATCCGTGTGAAGATTTGATCGTGTTATGAAGATTTGTATTCTGACAGTTTTTCTATTACTTCAGTTGGTGTTCCTAAATGAAGATGATATGATTTTAGTAAGTTCAATTGTTGCTGATGCTTCTCTGGTGATTCATGATGTTTTTGGATGTTTCTAGATCATTCTCTATATGTGTTGCATGTCTACATTGATCATGGTGCTCGTGATTGTAGATTTTCTCTTGCGTGTTCATGTTTTTTCATGTTCTTAGCCGACAGGGTGTTGTAGTGTGTTGTGGATCTCCATGGAATAATTTTTGAAGGTGGTTCATGTTTGAGAATTTTATTTTGGGTCTTCACTATGTTGTGGTTGACCTTGGTTGATTTGCATTAATAATTATTATTGTTTTGGGCTGACAGTTTGTATTCATTTTATTATTTTAGTAAGGCTGACATGTAGTGATGTAATTTCTTGTTGCAGATATATATATAAGCAATTCCTTATACCATTTGAAGGAATGGTGTGAATGAATAATGTTCTAAATCTTTCGAAGGAAGAGCATAGTGTGAAGAAGAGTGAAGAAGTGTTCATGTGCTTAACTAGAACTGTAATTAGACATTAGTAGATGCGATTTGCTCAGTTCAATTCTTGTGGATGTAATCCAAATCTTTCTATAAGATAGTGAGTCTTCCTTTTGTAATTGAGCAATGAGCTCTAGACAGTGTGCCTAAATGCATGTGTATTCCCCATTCATATTTCTTTATACTTTTAACAAGGTATATTAATCTTGTGGATTGACCTCTACCATGGTTTTTCCCCTAACAGGGTTTCCACATAAAAAATCTTTGTGTTATGTGTTTTTTTGATGTGTTGTTGATTTATGCTTTCATGGTGATTAATCAAATATGAGAATAAATTTTATAAGTTGAATAAGTTTTAAATTTCTGGGACAACTGATTCAACCCCCTGTCAGTTGTCTACCCTTGTGTTGCCAACATCCTTAACATGTGATAAGTTAAGAAAAGAGAGATGAATATAGGTCACAAATAAAAAGAGTATATAGAAAAAATCCTTTTCTATTTGTATGAAAAGGTAAGGAATATAAACTAATTCAAGGAAAGAAACTATTGATCTAAATAAGGATATAAATCTATTTGTTTTATAAATTTAACTAAGGTAGATGAATGATTGATTCATTTGAATGAACCAAAGTATTATTATCTATCAAAATAGATGTGAGATGGTATAGATTTACTTCCATGTGATATCGTGCTATTAGAAAATTTTATCAAGAACATTGGTTTTTGTTTAATAGGTTCAATTAATTGAACAATAATAAGAATGTATGTATTGAAGCACATAAACTTAAAAATTATATATATTTTGATAAAGACCCATACCATATATTTTTATGTTAGTTAGAAATTCTTGTACCTTAGGTGCGTACATGCACATTCTTATTACTCTTCTCTAGGGTGTTACTAAAAAATTAGTTCATTTTTTCATGGTCATTATAAAGCAATGTTTATGGATTGATACATAAGGTTGTTATGGAGCATTATATGAACTATAAGGATATCCCCAATTCAATATGATATTTTGTATTTCAATGACAACACACAATAAACCATAATTATTATTTCTTAGGATCAATTCATATGAAACTATCATCAATGGACTAGAAGTCCAAAAAACAAAGTTGCTCTAAATTTTATCTTACCCACAAAAGTGTTTTATGGATTTGTTGAAAAGAGTTTAGAAACTTTCAAGAAAATGTAATTGGAGGGTGTAAAGTCACATGCAACATCATCCCAGGAGCTCCCATTTTGGCATAGGTAGGGAGGATGTTGCATGTGGCTTTACACCCACCAATTGCATTTTCTTGAAGTTTTTTAAACCCTTTTCAACAAATCCATTTTTTGCATCATATTTTTAAGTGCTATAAGGAATCATATTTCTCTAGCTTGTGGAATAACTATAAATAACTTGCAGTCAACAGCCTTTATATAAAACCTAAGTAATCAATTATGATGATTTTGGGCATCAAGTGGTGGCTTAGACTAACTTAACTGAGAGCTTTGGAACGAGGTATGGATGTCCATCATAGTATAAAGGAAGCTTTGGAATAGGGTATGTACATTTCAATCATGGAAATTTCCCTGCTAAGCATTGACAAGGCATGTGAATTTTTTGAATGATAGCCTCAAGAAATGTGTTCTCATTGAATTCCATGATTGAAAGATATGCATTAAATGGATTTGTTCAAAACAGTTTAGAAAATTTCAAGAAAATGTAATTAGGTGTGTGATTACCCTGTTCCAAAGCTCACATTTGGGACAAGCAAGGAGAATGTTGCTCGTGGTGAAGCTCCCATTTTGGCACAGGCAAGTTAACTATTTGACATGTATGTGAAATGTGGAAGCATTGACAAGGCAAGTGAATTGTTTGATATGCAAGTGAACTGTCTGACAAGGCAAGTGAACTATTTGATATGCCCGAAGACATGTATATGAAATGTAGAAGTATTAACAAAAACAAAAAAAAGTAGAGGAAACCAACCCGTAAGGAGTGGTTCCCTAGTCATGGAGGGTGATGCTCGTGGAGGGTGGCGAACTTCTTCAGTCACCTTTTCTTTTGTTCACCTAGGGTTTGAGGGTTCACCACAAGGGTTTTCCACTATAATAGTGAAGGATGGGATGAAACTGTTATTTTTGATAGTAAAAAAAACTTTTATTAAAAAAACCCTAAAACAGGGGTTCAAGCGAACCCCCATTCGCTCGAACCCTATTATTTTATCACAAAATAATCTGCCTACATGGAGGGGGGGGGGGTTCACTTGAACTAGGGGTTCAAGCAAACCATAAAAGGTGTTTTCTTGAACAACCTAGTTTGAGCGAACCCCCTCAAAAAATTTTCCCACCGAAAATGCATTTTTCCTTCCTCATCAGAATTGTAAACTAGTATTATGGGTTTTCCCTAAAATCACAATATTTTTGGTGACACAGGATTGTCATTTCACCTTGGATGCTCTTGCATCATTAGAAATATTCTTCATGATTCTTATTCTAATGGAATAACCTATATTTTCAATGTATGGAGTCTTCCAAGAACAATTAATATTATTATTTTTTAGACTATAGAAATCGGTCAGGTATCCATCCCCCTATAAACTGTAGTGCACCTGGTAAGCTTTTTTCACGTGACTGGTGATGCTGAAGAACAATTAATATGAGAAAAATTTCTCTTAGGTTTTGGGTTGATGGGAAGAGGCTTTTAATACTAATATATATAGGGTTTGGAAGCACACTCGAGGCCTTTGTGAAGGATTTTGGAGATATTAATTAAATATTCCTTCCACATATGGCATGATGGAAACTTGGATGCTACCAATGTTATCATCATTGGTTTTAGAGTTTTTTAAATATTTAGCTTTCCTAAATTCTCTAGTGATGTGTTTTTTTGTAGCACCTGTTTAATTTGAAAAACTTGAACAAGTGGGAAAGCTCTACTCAATGATCCTCATCACATATGTGAAAGGCTCTAGTGACTAGGGTATTTAAGACACCATTTTTTTTGGGTAGGATGTTGGTGAAGGGTATAATTAGAGGTTAGTGTGGGTATGATGATTCAAGGAGTGAAGGAACCACTCAAATTCCTAATAAGAAGGATATCTAGGAAGGGAAGCTAGATACCAGTTTCCATCACTTTGGTGAATTTGATGCAATTGATGATATTACTTAATTGAGTGTGGAAATTTTTAATTATTCTAGTCCATGGGACCAACATATATTGTCATCAACATAATATTTTCATCATGTAGGTTTTAGGGGAAATGGTTTGTTGGCAAGTTCTTCAAAATTATTCATGTAAAGGTTCACCATGATAAAAGATAACAAAGATCACATGACAAACCCATTAATTTTTTCATAAATCACACCCCAAGTGTGAAAAAGTATATTTTAAGCACAATTCCACCAAATAAAATAACTTGTCATTAGTATTATATCACTCTAATTCAATAGTCATTAACACAATCTTTGGTAAACAAGAACACCACATCAAAGATGACTAAAATATTACCATCATCATTGAACTTCTTTTCCTTAATTTAGAAGCATTATATTTTTAATATTCATCATAATAATTATATTTACAATAATGTTTAATACTTTTAGGTCTATAATATTTATAATTATTAGTTTTACATATTATTATCTATAACACTAATTTAATAATTTAAAATATAACTACATTTTTTTCTAATTACCTTTATGTTCATAATATTATAATATTTATTTTTAACATAATATTATTTTAGTTTAGTAAATATTCTAATAAATTGGGTTATAATATATTATAATTTATTTATTATATTACTTTTAATATTTCAATATTTAGATTTTATCAAGAATAATATTTCACATAAATTTACAACAATCATATTTATTTATATTTATATAATTTTTATAACTCTTCTTTCTTTTTTATTTCATATAATTTTTACAATAAAGATATTTGAATTAATCATTAGTATTATAATAATTATGATATTAATTATAATAAGTTAATATCTTATAATATTCTCAATTATTAATTTGTTGATTTCGTTATTTTATTATATTATATTTATGGTTATTATCATATAATATTATATAATATAATTTCTAATAACAGTATTTATTATATTAATAAATTATAACTTGAATTTATTTTAATAAATATTTATTATTTAATTATAATTTTAATATTTGTAATAATATATTTATAATTTCTAATAATTTTATCTATTAGAAAATTATTTAAAAGTTTAACTTAACTTTTATTATAGTCATAAAAAGAACAATTATATTAACTATACAATACATATAATATAATAATTTTCTTTTTATAATAATACTTACAACTTATCACATCTATGTCAATTTTATTTCTCTTTTTATTATATTTTATATTATAAATTTATCTTTTAATGTTTTAAGTTTTTTTTTTATGTTCTATGTTTGTACTCTTTTCTTCTTTTTTTCGACAAAATGTGATCATGGGACTACTCCTTTTTTTATATAATAGAAATAATATATACAACATGGCTAGATATACAATCTACATTTCATTTTTCTCCTTATTTTGATGATGAATCCTAAGCTTGATTCAAATATTAATAGAAAAAATTGTACATAATTTTCATGAAAAGTTTTTTAATTATGTAGGAATTATTAAAATAAACTTAAAGTTAGAGGGATTAATCTTCAAAAGCATAGTGCACGTCATTGATGCTTTAAACTAACACAAATCAATTAAAGAAAAACTTCAGAGAAATACAAACACTTGAACTACCATCGAGTAGAGAATGCATCCTCCAATATAATCACATACTATACAATGCCAAAACAATTTGTTTTCATTATTATTTGAACATAAAATAAGCACAAAAATGTGAGAGATATTTAAAAAATTCTAAAATTACATTAATCATTTAAAGATATACCACTTCATATACTAGAAGAGACAATAATCTTTTTTGACTCTTTTAACTCTCTATTATTGATGATGGATCACCAAATGTGATCTGAAATGTTGATTCAAAAAAACTTACTTACACTTTAATCCAGAAACAATATTGATCTCCATCAATCATATTAAAATTCTCAACTTCAATTTTAGAATTAACTTCCAAAACTGTAATTTAAGAGATTTCACCATGAGAATTCAAACAATTATGTAAACAAAGAAAGTTTTGGAAACATTCAATCACGTTAGAAGAGACAATAAAACAAAGAAAGTTTCAAAACATTCAATCATGGTAGAAGAGACAATAAAATGGCGAATACGACCTGCAAGTAATCAGACAAGGAAAATCCCTCAAACACATTACCTACTACGGAGGTGAATTCGATTAATGTTTTAGAGTGTGGTGAAACCAAGAAGCGACATGAATAAGCAAAATTTCTGTAGGAGGAACGCCATTGATTTATGCAGAAACTGAAACATCAATCACCATAATCAAGCCCAGCTGTTACTGGTGTGACCTGCTCT
>VDFB02208566.1:0-10925 GCA_007258455.2 Sequoia sempervirens | reverse complement strand
GCAATTTCCAGAGTCAAATCCACAAGTGGCCTTCGCATAGAGCCCACATTCTCTTTTGAACGCTACTCTAGAATGAAAAAAAATCCATACAACATTATCAGGAAGAAAGAAGAAGCTCGCTTGCAATTTCTCTCACAACAACATGCTTAGTTATGTACAATTAATTACACACTCTCTCAAAGTTATACATTTTTTATTGTCAACTTTTTGAATAGAGTATCAGTACTAAAACTAATCAATTACATATTTTGGCTTCTGCAGGTGGTCGATCGCTACTAGAGAATCTTCCATGTCAGTGCTTGTTCAAGGAAATCTAATCAACATTGTCTTTCACTACTTAGACATTGCATGTCTTTTAAAAAGACAAATAGATGCTCTTATGTAAATTTGACTTGTGCAAACTTGCTACAAATTGTTCAAAGGGATTTCCTTGTTTATAGAGAATAAACCAAACAAAAGATTTTACCAACTTGTACTATACAATGCATATCTCTATACAGATATATTTTACTACCACCACCTGTGTATTAAAACAATTCATTGAAGCTTCTTCTTTTTTATCCTATCGGCGTATCCCTTGAACCCCCATTGGGTGCAAGTGCTATGTAGATAACTTCTAATCAGTCATGAGGGTGTACATTTGATGTATTTATTAATTAATTAAAAAAATAATAATTATTAATATGTATGATCATAAATAAGAAATTTATGTATTTTTTTAATTTAATAATATATTTTTTCAGAAAATATATTTTAAGTACATAGTTATAATTTTTTTATCAAAATATAATTTAAAAAATTATTTATTTAATTTTATATATTATTTTATTTCATCCAATGTATTTTTTTAATTTTATTTTTTTAATATTAAAAAATTATTAAATAAAGATATAATAATTTGCTCTATTTGCAAATTTTGATAATTTAATTATTTATCTTTTAGCCACTTAAATTAGATGAAATAAATTATTAATAATTCTTCGAATTTAGAATAATAAATAAGAATTTGATGACTACAAAATATTTTGTTAAATCATTTATTTATTCAATGTGATTATTTATCAATTTAAAAGTGCATTTCCAAAAGGACGAAGCATTTGAAAAGTAGAAGGGAGCCAATTGAAAAAATTGAGAAGTCCCACCACAAACTCTATTGATGTATGTCAAAACTCAAGTGTCCAAGGACTTTCTCCTTCGCCCTCTACTTTACCTACCTATTAACATTGTATTTGTTTCTATGTTTTTATGCTCCAAGATTCAGTCTTGTATGGTTTCTTGGAGGTTTTTTTTTCACCCACTTTTTTTAGTGAACATGTGTAATATTATTATATAAATGATAATCTAAATACCTATTCAAAAAAAAAGTAAAAGAAAAGAGAAATCAAAGCCTAGAATTGTCTTAAAGTAATTTACAATATTAAATTGGATTTATCATTATTTAATAGCATACTATTAACCCACTTAAATCAAATTATTTATTTAATTTTATATATTATCAAATACATATTAAAAAAATATTAAATGAAAATCACAACTTAAAATAGATGGAATAAATTAATAATAATTCTTTTAATTTAAAATAAAAATAAATAAAAAATTGATGACTATGAGATATTTTGTTAATTCAATTATTTATTCTATATGATTATTTATTGATTTAAAAGTGCATTTAAAAAGGACGAAGCATCTGAAAAACTAGAAGGGAACCAATTTGAAATTTTGAGAAGTCCTAGCTTGAACCCCATTGATGTACGTAGAAATTATAGTGCCCAAGATCTTCCTCCTTCCCCCTTTGCTACTTATATAGTTGTTGGTAGCATTTTATTTGTTTTCATGCTTTTATGCTCCAATATTTAGTCTTGTATGGCCTCTTGGGGGTGTGAATTTTTCCACCCACTTTTTAGGTCAATATGTGTAAATATTATTTTATAAATGATAATCTAGATACCTATTCAAAAAAAAAGAAAAGAGAAATTAAAGCCTATAATGAGAATTATCTTAAAGTAATTTAAGATAATAAATTAGGTCTATCATTCTTTGTTTGCATATTCTTAATCTCACTTAAATCCAATAGACCCTTCGAAAATAAAGATATAAAATAACTAGGTCCATCCTCTCCCATAATTTAAAAATACGTTTCATTTATTTTAAAATCAAAATCCCTTTGAGATTTATATAGATTATTACTATAGGGTCTATTATAAATTAAATAAACCTTTAATATATGTCAAAATTTTGGTATGTATTATATATATTTATATATGATATTTTTTTTATTTTTTATTATTGTAAAATATCTTTTGGTGTAATCTATTTAGATTATATCATTAATATTTGATGATTATATTGATTTTTATATATATATATATATATATATATATATATATATATATATATATATATATATATTAAATGCATCTATTAAAAAAACATCTTTTTTAGACGCTGTGAATCGGGTAGCAATTCTAATTTCATGTCCTGTGCACCTCGTAAACTTTTTAACGCGGACTGGCACACAGCGACACTGGCACTACTCGGGGTGGGGAGACTAGAACTTGTGACCAACCTCCTACTACAATCTATAGATATTAATTTGAAGATATTTTATTTACTACATATATGGAGACATAAATTTTATGCGATGCTTATTTTGTAAATATTATATTTATCTTTAAATATTTATATTTTGATGTGTAGTGGCTATCAAACTTAAGGTAAAAGGTAAGACTTTTGTTAACACACTCATGTTATTAAACTTCACCACTTGCTACAATTATAAAATTCCTCCCAACATTAGTAATAGGAGAGATAGTTTAGCTTTATGATTAATTATACCACTATTATCATGAAATTATTTGTCTTAATTTAATGAACATCTTAGAGTATAACCTATTGCAAAAATATTCTTATGGATCAATTTCAAGTCTCATGGGATCACTCCCCATTTTCATGAGCCTAATATATCACATGGAGTTGATCAAAGGCATAGGAGAATGATCTAACAAAATTTTCCCTTAAAAATCCAGTCACCTTCACCTTCTTAGCCTTTGAATTTTTCAAGGTAGTGTCTAGAAATAGAATCATGGAGCTTGTCAAATTGAAATGTGAATTGATTTTCCTATGTCAACCCTCTTGGTGAACTAAATTAATGGTGATGAAAAAGATCAAAGATGACATTTGTAAAAGTGAAAATGGCTTATATGATGACAATTTAGATTTTTTATGAATTAAAAAGTAAGTATTGTAATAATATCTTCATTCCCTAGCGATTATCCTCTATTGCAATAAATGCAAATTGAATGTCTTTGAATACCATGACATAACAACATGTTGCACAAATTGTGTATAATTGACTTATAATAGATAACATACCATTGAAATGCCAACTGTAATTAGAATAAGACGTTTAAGGATTTAGTAATAACTTAGTAGAGGGTCACTCTAACCCTTGCCAATTTTACCATTGGGTAGAAAAATGTATTTTACATATCTTCAGCCTATCTTCGTTCTTGGGTTTGAGGACATCATCAGGCTTCTTTGTTATTTGGGTCGATATTTGTAATTTTGGCATGTTTGCTTGGACAAACTTTCTCTAGTTTGTCACCTTTCATTGGCTTTTTGCAGTGGCAACATTGAACCTCGGATGCATGCAAACTACGCATTGCCCACACTCGATCGTAGGATTTTGAAGGTCAACGAAAAGTTGTGAAGGTACCGCTATTGCCATAGTTGTCGCTACCATTCTGATTTTGTTGTTGCAAGTAAAAAAGAATAGTTTTGCAGGTCGGAAGTCTTTTCTCCTTCTTCCATGCCTCGACCCTGCATAGTGGATCATCACTTGGGCTCCTCCAAACGCCCCTCTACTGTGGCCGATGCACCAAGATTACATGGGCATGTCAAAGCCCTCTTTGGTGTTCTTTCGACAGGAGAGGTGAAATTTATGTTTCTTTTGTTGCAGATAAAACACTTTTCCAGACATCATCAAAGAGCACATTAGATTTCATACAGCATCACAGAAAGGTTGGCGTGATGATTCACTCTCCTACATTCGACTTGGTCTTCCTTCAGTGACCTCTTCCTCCCTCGCCCTTCTAAATAGGTTGTAGTTTGCACATATCATAGCCTCATTCCACATCTTTCTCTATCGCCACTTCCAAGAAAAAATCGCAGTCCTCAAGTTGGCCTCTGATTTTGGTAGATTTGAGGATCTTTAAAAGTTGCGGCCTACACATATTCTAACAGCTTGTTCATTTGACTCGGTCTAAAGAATTCAATGGTCTTTGGTCTCCGAAATTTGACTTGTAAGTTTCGTTAATTTCAGCATTCGTGGCATAATCATCTTCACGCTCCTCAACGCACTCATGTGCATGCGGCCTCTTTGCTCCTCATCGTCGCCTAAAGATTCCTCCACACCCCTAGACTCGGCCAAAGACTTGGGCTCTTTTGGAAAGGAAAGGTCCTTTTATAGTCCACGATACCAGGCGATCTGTTTTTGGGTCTACAGATGGCTTACAGTATATGGGACTCCTCGTACTCCCAATATGAGGGAGGCACCTAACTCGTGCTCCACAATACAAGGTGTACATACCTTATCCCCTGTGCAGGATTTGAACTTGTGACCTCTCTTTCAAGAGCATAAGAAGTTAAAGTCAGCATTTAAAATTTCTTTTATTGTAACTTTTACACATGTTTCTAATCGTTAGCATTTAATGCTCACAATTTACAGTTGGAATTAATCGTCTGGTTATTTTAAAGGTGGGGCTTTTTTTCATTTTAGTGTAACTTGCAAACAGGGGGTATTTTTTCAAGTGCGAATAGTTGACAGGTAGCTGATTCCATTATTGAAATTTTAAATATTTCTGAAAATTGTGTTGTATAGTTGCATTTTTGGCTTGCAAAGTCAACATTATAAGAAAATTTTGATAGGGCATAACTTTCACCCCGTCTATCAAAATTTTGCACTCTTTTTTCATTCTATTAGAATTTTGTAAGGAATATGATTTTGCATGTAATTTTAAGATTTGGACAACCTAATTTGTGAAAATCAATGTGCATTTAAATGATCAATTTAGCATCCAATCTTCACAACTTGTAAGCATTCTCTTGCACATTATTTTGTTGGGGCTACAATCAACACTAATCATTTTGCAAGAGGGAGGCCTCTAAATCAAAGGCAACAATCTAGGTGTTTTTATTTTTCAGTTTGTTGGTTCATGTGGTCATGTCCCTCACACTAAATCCCTTATATTTGAATATTGTTTGTAATCCTCCTAATAAATAGAAAATCAAATGTGGATATTGTAGAAAAAAGACATAAAACAGAAAAATTCCAATTTCATTGAATTGAGGAAATGGAGATAGTTCTTCCTAATCATTGTATTACCTTACCTAATCCTTTAGTTCCAACACATGTAGAATCATCATTTAGTCTCACTTAGACATCTTGTGAGACACCATCATTTGGGAATGAACAATGTAGTCCCATGACTTCCATTGATATCTCATCTCCCACAACACTTGATGCTACATATGAATCTGGTGTTGTCCCATCCATGAGTTCTATTGATTCTTTACTTTAGATCATTGCTATCATTACTCTAAATTCATCACATTAAGATGCCTATCTACTAGACATGACATCTTTGTTTGTAGAATCCCACCTTGCATATTTGAATAATGCCATTGAGGATATCTATCTTCTATTTGATGTCATCTTTGATGAAGTTTCCTAATCATTGTCATCTTTAGATATTGATCTTGTCCAACTTACATTGGATCCTATCATGATAGATTGTGCAAACATCATGAGTTGACCTATCTGGTTCAGTCATCATCATTCGTAGCAATTTACTATATTCACATCTGTCTAGATATCACCATACATCCATGGTCCATATTCTTGAATCACATATATAGTACTTGATCCATCTTATCAACATCTATCATACATTAGCATTGTCTTGGAGATCTTTGAGCATCATTTGAAGGCATCATTAGCATCATTTTGATTCGATCTTTGGATGATGTGGATCATTCAGAGAAATTCATCATACTTCCTACACATTCCTCTCTAGAATGGGAAGTAATCTTGCACATATTTGTAATGTTGTTTCTTCCCAAGGTGATAAATGTTGTTCAGTGATCATGGGTCATCTTCAACATCCACTATCGAGCATCTACCAACACTATAAGTATCATCTTGAGGGGGCTACATGGTTTCTCTTATACTATCATGTTTAGGTGGAAAAATTTCCTCACATGGAGTTCATAACTTCACATTTTTTGGGGGGTCACGTGACCTCTCTTTTAAATCCTATGGGGGTAACATTCATTATAGTTTGTGTTAGAATTAGTTCTTGGGGGTTGATCATGAGTTCGTCTTCCCTCTTCTTCACTTGTAAATTTTATTTTGTTGCATCATTTATCTTTTGAAGAGGGGTTTTCTCCTTTACTCCACTTAATGAGATATTTGTACATGAGTACATAATATAGCCTTGTAGTTGAGACTCATCATTAGTGCATACATTACTCCCTAAGTTGCACTTAAGGGGGGCTATTAGTGTAAATAGAGTCATTATTTACCTAGTTAGTTAACGACAATTCTAGGATTGACCTATTCACACCTAGCTTAAGTTTACTTATGTTTCATTTTATTTTGTCCCACTTCATATGGTTGAGACATGCGTCCTCATGACTTGAAACACCTATTGAAACTTGTTCACACACTTGTCAAGTTAACTAACAAGTGTCCCACCTTTGGAGGGGTATTCAGAATTTTACTCTTACGTTCTCACCTCCTCATCCTTGCTTATATATGCAAGGCTTGATCATTGTATTTACACACTCTTCATCATATTGATATAGTATTGTTCTTATTTTGTTCACTTGTGGAAGTTGTTTTGAGCTCTTTGATCTTGGCATTCTCCAACACTTATAACCACACAAAATGAAATATCAATTTTTTGATATCTAATCACATTACGTAAAAGAAATTTTGGATTGACTAAATTTTTTTCTTGGCATTCCCTTACAATCCCATGAAATGAAATTAAAATTTTCAATTTATAGTGGAAATCAATGGTCAGAAATGAATGCCTTATTCCTCTGGACAAACAATTAAATTGTATACCTAGGGAAAGCTATCTATAAGAGATTAGTGATTCATAATACTGAAAGGCCAATAGGGGGTCAATAGAAAGTTTAAGTTACAATTATCTATAGAATCTAGATTGCATTCATTATAAGAGATTTAGATTCCACTACTTCTAATTTGCATATAATAGAAGGAAAAAATTAGCATAATAGACATCTCGAGTGGACTTTATAAAATAGAAGATCCAATACAAGCATCATAATTGGTACATATCTATAATAGATTATATGCAAGACCTCAATATCTTACCCACACAAATATTAATAAATAATATAAATATATGAACTCTATATTATTTGTATTATTTTTAATAATCAAATTGAGGCCCTAAATTATTTTGGTTTTAGAATCTTTGGGTCATGTTTATCCCTTGAAAATCTAATCATGTATAATCTTTAAATGAAAAATCTTATTGAATGCTAGTCTCAAACTGAATATGGCCACAAGAGCATGTGAGAATTTAATTTTTTTAGCAATATGGCCTTAAAAATAAGAAAAAATATTGAAACATCGAAAAAGCAGATGGAGGTGCACCACAAATGAGATCAATCAAATGGATGCACCTATTTTTTTGGTCTTGATGTTTCACTCAATTATGAGAAGAATAATGCATAAATAACAATAAGAATTCAAACTTAATTGTTATAACAACAAATAGGAAGGATTTAAGATGCTAAAATGATGTGTACCTTGTTGAAAAGGTGTTGTTTCGAGCCTCACTGGGGACTCATTCTCCCAGTGGCGAATGGGTCCTATGGAGCATTTTTTTCCTTCAAGTATGTTGGTTTCTGACCCTTACTTCCTTTCCACTTTGGGATGGCTTCGCATCTAAAAGAAAATGATTACTCTCACATAAAGGTGTGCAATGTGCCACATGGTGGTTTCACAACTTTATATATATCGTTTCCTTTTTTTCCCAAACAGAAACACATGTCTAGTTGGCAGGGATTTTCTTCAAAGCCATTCTCATAAAATCTGAAATCCCTGCCTGCTTGTCATATCATCCATTTCATCGAGCAATTTGTATCTTCCGCGAAGGGATCTTTTGGATGGATTTCATCAGAGAGCACAACAGAGATCTTACTTTTAGGGTGGAACCTTTGAGTCGGTGTCATCATTCTTCCTAGTTGATTGATCAAATTTTTCCAGGCTATGCTAAGATCCAATTGTCTTCTAAAAACATATCTTTGCAAAGCTTTTGTAATATCTAGAGGCATTAATGAGGCAACCCAAGACTTTATGAACAAGAATCAGTGTGATCTAATCAGGTTCTAAATCTGATTGTGATCAATTAGATGCGAACATCTAGCATTAGTTCATCTCTACTAGTTATGGTGGTCGCTCTCCCTCCTAGCTATTTAAAGGGGGATTGCAGCAAAAAAAAATATATTGAATAATCTTCTAAAAGCATCCATTGTCTGAATCTTTCAGAAGATGATAGTTTAAAGAAGTTTTTAATTTATTAGGGATAAAAGGATTTCACATAGCACTATTCAAGCTCTCTAACATGTTATATTTGTTAAGACTATTAATCAGATTGGCATTCGACCTTTTTTCTCAGTTAATTGATTGCATGAATTAGATTTGTTAAGAAGAAATCTTTGAAATTGTGTATTTTTTATGGCCTTTATCACAAATTTATTTTTCGCTTAACATTTATGCTAAGAGCACTGTGTTAAAGCCTTATGTAGATAGTCTAAATGATTGTTTCTCATGTTATTAGCTTTATGGTTGATGCTATCTTTCAAAAATTGAATCATGTTCAATATACTCTTTCATTTTCTATAAAAGATATGTTGTTCATATTATGCTATAAGAGAGGGAGGTTCTATAAAGATCCAAATATCCCTTTTGGTTTTTGGGGTTTCTTATTACTTTTGGACCTTAATGGATGCTTCCCACGAGAGATTTGAATGAATGCACTATGCTTTCTCTAGACTTTGTTGCTCATTCTCTTCCCAACAATGAAGAGTTTGTGGCATTCTATGCCCATTTCATCAATTATTAGGAATTGTTAAGCTTTTCAAATGTTGTAAAAGCCTTGGCACATCACCAATTTTTTATGTTTTTCTTGCATTTCACTTCCCCTTTTCCCATGCACAAAGAAGAGTTGGATTTCTTTAAAAATCTCAAAGTTCATTCAGTGAGGCACAATTTGGTTCCCCACTCATTGAATTTCCCATAAGGTTGTTCAGAGAGGCACAATATTTAATGATCAATAGGTCCCTATTAGGGTTTTGAAAAAATGATTTCCAAACGTCTGGTTAGAAGTCAAAAATATTTATTACATTAGATCAAGAGGAGAGACTATAAATCTCATGCCGAATTTCAAACAACAACATCTTCTAGAGGCCATTTCCAATACTCCCAATTATTTGCTTCGACACCTAGGAGGAGAAGACTTACAGGTTTCATATAACTTGTAAGAAGCAACTGAGTAAGAAGTGTTAGCCTACAATCCAGAGCTTTATCTACTCCACCAAGAGGCCAAACCTTCCAAATTAAAATAACTATCTACTATATCCATAGGAATATGTTTACAGTGGCTCACATAGGTGCTTTCGCTGATAGAAATTTTGTAACCTGGGATAGCGATAGCCCGCTACAACCACCTATGCCCCCAAATGTATGGCTTTCCATACTCGCCAATGCTCTTAAGGAAATATTGAAGTTTTTCAGAGAGGATTTAAGACCCCTTCTGAGCATCTCCAAGATATAGTAGAGGTATGCAGAGTACATAACATCGTGAAAAAGAATGTAGCCCTTAGGTTACTGGTTGCGTCTTTCAAAGGAAAGGCCTAGGAATAGTATAGGTCCTTAGCTTCTATTTCTATCAACTCTTGGGATCAACTCAGTGATAATTTGTTCTTGAGCGCTTCTTGGAGAAAGGAGATCGCTCCTCTTTGCTATAGCAATTAATCACTATCAAGAGGGCCCCACAAGATGCCATGAGTGATTTCAGCACTAGGTTCCACAAAACCTTGCAAAGGATACTTGTGACAACTAAACCTCTATGAGCTATGGCATTCATATTCTATCTAAAGGCTTTCAATTCATACATTGCAGTCATGATACAATCTATGGGAGGAGATACCTTCAAGCTTGATGCATACGATCTGGTTGTGCATGCAGAAAAAATTCTAATCAACACTGGGAAGCTTCCACCATAACCACCAATGCCCATGTTCACAAAAATCTCTGGTGACCCCTATGAAGAAGCAACTCCTAATGCCTCCACTCCACAAACAAGCATGTTGGCTGCACCACCATCATTGTATGTATACCTAGGAGGACAACCCAGCATGTCAGGCTCTTCTTCATTTGTAGCAAATGTAAATGATATGAAGAACATCATTTGGTCCTTTGAAAATGAGCTAGTCCTCATTTGATGACAACAAGTAGGACCTCTAAAACCCCCCACGTAGACCTATCAAGGAGGAAGTCCATCTTATCAACAAAACACATATCAAGGAGCTCTGAAAGGAGGAAATCAACAATAAGTGTCTGCAAACTAGATAGTCCTAATCATCATGCCACTTCAAACTAATAGGAACCATCCAAGCAAGGATTTGGTCCTAGGCCAAAATGACCTAGTGGAAGATGAGAATGCATGGTACTTCTTGTGTAATGATAGCCATATGCCCCAAAATTGTCCAAGGGAAAATATTCAACATAAGATAGGAGCAAAAAGGCCAAGGCATGTTTTCAAACATAGAAGAATATCACTCTCCTGGAATGGAAAATGCCTTCTTTAGAGCACAGCCACAAGAGT
>VDFB02208565.1:81447-115640 GCA_007258455.2 Sequoia sempervirens | reverse complement strand
CATCCCTGACTGAAGAAGAGAGACTAGAATTCCATAAATTCTTTGCAAAACATAAAATCAACTTCGCATGGTCCTATGCTGACATGCCAGGATTAGACCTAGAACTGGTTCTTCACCATCTGCCACTATTGCCTAATGCTAAACTAGTCAAGCAAAAGTTACACAAAATGCACCCTCAAGTCGCTTCATTTGGTCAAGGCCGTGAAGTTGAAGAAACTTATTATGACAATTCAGATTCATACGGGTCTATTGATCATGCCGAATCCGAGTATCTAACCCGGTGCGAAACAAAGCCAAATGTAGCTAATCCACGGTATTGCAGATTTTAGAGACTCCAAAGAAGGCGCCTCAAAGGATGACTTTCTCATCAATATTGATATCATAGTTGACCTCACAGCTAGTGATATGAGATTGTCCCTCGCGGATGGTTTTCTCCAATAACTATAATCGTGATTCACATTACCCCGAAGACGTAACAAAATGACATTTATTTTCCCATGGGTACATATCGGTCAGGAATGTCATGCCATTTAGTCTCAAAAATGCAGGCGCCACATATCAAAGGGCTATGACCACAATCTTCCATGACATGATGCATAAAATAATGGAAGAGTATATAGATGACCTATTAGCTAATTTAGTAACAAGGAAAGATCATCTGAAGGTTTTAGACACAATCTTCAAGAGACTGGAAGAATACAAAGTCCGGCTAAATCCTAAGAAATGTGTCTTCGGTGTCACATCAGGTAAACTCTTGGGATACATAGTTTCTTGAAGAGGCATTGAGGTTGATCTAGCAAAAGTCAAAGCCATCATAGACATGCCTCTGCCCAGAGGAATTAGTGAACTCAGAACTCTACAAGGTAGGGTACAATCTATTCGGTGCTTCATAGCCCAATTGGCTGACAAGTGTCACCCATTCCAATATCTGTTTCGCAAGGGTATCCCCTTTGTGTGGATAGATAAATGTCAAGAAGCCTTTCAGAAAATCAAAGATTACCTACTGTCAATGCCAGTACTCATGCCTCCCATTCACAAAAAGCCATTGATCCTATACATCTCGACAACTAATTCAGCACTGGGGGAATTACTAGAACATAACAACCAAGAAGAAAAAGAAAGAGCTATGTATTACATCAGTCAAACATTGGTCGGGTATGAATTGAACTACACACCAATTGAACGAGCTTGCCTAGCCATGGTCTTTGCAACACAGAAGCTAAGAAATTATATGTTAAGCCATCAGACGAAACTAGTAGCAAAGATCGACTCCCTCAAATATTTGTTAAGTCGGGCAGGATTAATAGGACATCTGGCAAAATGGGTCATGATTCTGAGCGAATATGACATTCAATATGTGAAAAGAAAGGAAATAAAAGGACAAGTCATAGCAGACCAGCTGGTGGACGTACCTTTGCAAAGTGATCACCCGTTAGTGGCAGATTTTCCAAATGAGTCGATATTCCATACGGAACCTAAGGCACCTTGGCGACTCTACTTTGACGGATTACACACAAATCATGGCTTGGGGGCAGGAATCCTACTCATCACCGAAGTCTTTCCGCATTGCCTTCCCATGCACAAACAATGTGGCAGAATATGAGGCACTAGTTACAGGACTAAGAATGGCAATAAAATGGAAAATCATAGCACTACATGTCTACGGGGATTCTCAGCTCATCATCGACCAGGTTAATGATGACTATGACACAAAAAATGAGAAGCTGATGCCCTACAAATAGATGGTTGATAGTTTCCAATCGTACTTTCATATGGTAACTTTTGAACAAGTTCCGAGAGCACAGAATAAAGTTGCAGATGCCATGGCTACAATAGGCTCTCTCCTTGAGATACCAAGCAATCTCCCTCAGTTGGAATTCCTAATAGAGCAATTGTTGGTCCCTACCTATGACATTCCAAAGTTAGAGATGGTCTGTCAACTTGTTGGTCCTGACTTTCCCTAGTATCAGGATATTTATGACTACCTTAAGTCTCAAACCCTTCCACCTAACTTGTCCAAGAACTGGAGGAAGTCCTTCATCTGAAAATCCACAAGGTATTCCATCGTCATTGACACCCTTTACTGCTATAGCTTTGACAACACCCTCCTTAGATTTCTCGACACCAATGAAGCATGTACAACCTTACGCGAAGTACATGATGATATATGTGGGTTTCATTCGAGTGGTCCTACTCTAGCCTTGAGAAAGTAACGAGACTTGGGTACTATTGGTCGACCGTTGAAAAAGATGCAATAGAATATGTCAGGACTTGTCGAAAATGCCAGATTCACAGTGATTTGATCCATGCTCCAGCACAGGAACTTCGGCCAATCACTTCTCCTTGGCCTTTCACTCAATGGGGGCTCGACCTCGTGGGTAAGATCCATCTGACCTCGTCCAATGGCCACAAATTCATCATCACTGCCACTAAGTATTTTATGAAGTGGATTGAAGCCATCCCACTAACATACATAACCAACAAACAAATATCCAAGTTCATTCTTAGCTACATCATTTGCCGGTATGGCCTTCCACAATCCATCATCATTGACAATGGGCATCCGTTTAAAAACCAAGATGTTTGTGAGTTATGTGAGCAATTCCATATTCAACACCATTTTTCATCTCCGTATTACCCACAAGGAAACGGTCATGCTGAGGTGTCAAATAAAACTATTGTTAGAATCCTCAAAAAGACTATCAATGACGCTAGCCGTGACTGGCATATACAACTCAACCTTGCTCTATGGGCTTACCGCACTAGCATTCATACGCCTACAGGAGCCACTCCATTTACCCTGGTCTTTGGCGCTGAGGCCATCTTTCCCATTGAGGTTGAAATTCCTTCGTTACGACTCTCCTTGAAAGGTTTAACTAATGACGAGGATTATAGACAATCGCGCCTGCATGAGCTGGAGATGCTAGAAGAAAGAAGGAAAAATGCCCTGAACCATTTACAAGCATATCAGAACCATCTCTGTCGCAGTTACAACAAGAAGGTTATGGTCAGGAAATTTGACATTGGCGACCTAGTTCTCATGCAAAACCCTAAGAACCAGGTTGATAGAGAAAAGCCAGGAAAGTTTGAACCAAACTAGTTGGGTCCTTACATCATCATATCTTCTTTTGGTTCTGAAGCCTATCAGCTGACGACTCTAGAGGGGGAACAACTGACAGATCCTATCAATAGTTTACATCTTTGAAGGTTCTATGCATAGCATCAGGAGATCGAGCTAAAAACTATACAATAGAAAAAAATTGAAAAATGATAAAAATATTGTTGCCTTGATGAAAACCTGGCAACTAGGCGTCTTGGTAGCAGCAAAAAAAAAGAAAAATGACAAAAATAGTAAAGAAAAATGATTCGTCAAAAAGTGAAAACCTAGAAAATAGGCGCTTTGGATAAGTACCATGGTGAAAACCTGGCAAACAGGCACCATGCGTAATCAATCATTGCTCTGCCATCTACTATCACTTTGTCTACTATGGTCTAGGATGAAATACATTTTCCATCACCACCACATCATATTCTTCCTTTCATGGTTGATAACAGTTGACATCAAGTCCTGACGACTGTCCATCTGGTACACTGACAACATCCCTTTCATGTCCCTTAAAATTGGCTAAGTCTTGGACCTGATTGGGGGAAATTTTTTTATCATGTAACTATAGTGGATGTCACACATGGTTTTGGAAATTGGAAAAAAGTCCTGAAAAAAGACAAACATCACAAAAAGTCCTGAAAAAAGACAAAAACATCACAAAAATTCTTAAAAAAAGAAAAAAAATATGGCAAAAAGTCCTAAAAAAAGACAAAAAACATTGCAAAAAGTCCTGAAAAACACCAAAAACATCGCAAAATGTCCTGAAGAAACAACTAACAAACCAAAAAATGTCCTGAGAAAATCACAACAAAATGTCAAACTGCTCTCGAAAATTGCAAAAACATAAGTCATTCTATCAAATCAGTCAGTCTTTGTCATCTGTCTGAACTACGTTGTCTCTACGCATTTGCTACGTAGGCAAGACTCATATTCGAGTCCCCGAGACATTAGGTTAGTCCTTTTAGGTTTTTCAAAATAAAATCATGGCACAATCTTTGGTCACGTCGAACTACAAGGTCTCTAAGTGCATGATGTAGGCAAGGCCATTTGTCGATGGGCCCCCGAGGTTGCACTAGGTCAGTCCATTAGGGTTCATGGAATCACACTGGCACACACATCAAAATGTCTTCAAGACAAAGCGAATCATTCCCAAATGGGTAAACTCCTAAAAACAAATTATGGCAATCACTTATTTCAATATGACAATCTCATTAGCCGATCAATCATATCATCATGACAATATCAACATATAGTCAAACACAGGTCAAACTCGGTCAAAACAAGTCAAATCATCATAAACCTGTCAAATAGTCAACTCTTGGTTAACTTGCAGATGTGTCCTTCTGCAAGATAACCTCTGTCATTCATGCCTTAGGATGTGTCCTTCCTAGGCATCGTCATTGTCATATGAAATTTTGAGGGATCCTTTTGACATCTAAAGATCACTCCTCTTGACATCAGTATTCTTTAGATGTGTCCTTTTGAAGAACAAACTCTGTCATTTATGCCTTAGGATGTGTCCTTCCTAGGCATCGTCATCATTTTGAGGGACCCCTTTCAGCTTTTAGGGATCAAATCCTCTCAACGTCAACATTATTCAGGATGTGTCCTTCCTGAATTCGACAATTTTTGACATTTGTCATTTGGGCATCATCAAAACTTTAACACTCTAGCATCTCATCATCATCAAATTTGACATTTTGAAATTAAAACGATGGATATCCATAAGCACTTGGCAAACACTTGGCACTTTTCTTTTGGATTTTTATCATGTTATTAGTTTTTCATCGAGATCCCAATAATAGGATTTAGAGAAGTAGCGACGTATCATGACGATTGACACACATGATTACTAGTTTCTCAGCGAGGTCCTAATTCTGGGATTTAGAAAAACAACGACGTATCATGATAAGGGCTCTATTTTTTTGTTATGGAAATCATGCTACTAGTTTCTCAAGGATGTCCTAGGAACATGATTTAGAGAAGCAACGACGTTTCATGATTTGTCCTTTTGGTATTTTTTTGCTTGTGGTTGATTATGACAAAAAGACTGGGGCAATCAAGCTCTTAGTTTGAGTCATGATCATCCTTGTCTATGAATGCTTGTCTTATGTGATGGTATGACCTTGTACACCTTGATCTATGTCATATCATGGTGTTTTTTGGCCATTACAATAGTTTTCCCAATGATGATTAAGAGCAATAAATATTAAAGTCCTATAGTAAAGTTTTGAAGGATTTGGTCTAGGAACTAACATGCATCTCCTTAGGTCTGGTCATCTTCTCTCGTCAGTCTGGTCATCTTCTCTCGTCCATCTCACGATGTTATCCTATGACATACAAAGAAATAAGTGCATACATGATCATATAAACATTGCATTAGGTCCATACATACATCATCCATAGCATTAAATCATAGACATAATCATAAACATTACATTAACATAATCATCAACATTGCATACATTTAATAAATACATTATGCATATCATTATCATCATCATCACATATAACTAAGCATTGCATCATCATGGCATCATAATCATAAGTAAGCATCACAAGACATACATGATCCATCATAAATCAACATCATACGTCACATATATCATAATGCATAAATCAAAGAACATCACATAGCACACATGTAGGACGCATCACAACTGTATCATCCTATAATATCATCTAAAAAATGTACAATGTCACAGGATAGAGTCAACAGATATCCCAAATATGGAGCTCGTAGGCTCAATAATATATACACAATGTGTCATAGCATGGAAACAAATACGACAAACATGCCCCTAGGGTAGACTCTCATCATCCCCTCGTGGTGAAGAGTGTGGTGGCTGGAGCTCTATGACTAGAATTGAAATGATGGGTGGACCTGTAGTAGCCTCTACCTGTGCAACCAATGGAATTGACACTGAAGACATCATCTCCATGGTAATGGACACCTGTGACATCACTGTTGCCTGACTCTGAGAAGTAGATGGATCTGCCACTGGTGGCTGCCTCTCTACTGACCTCTACACTGAACCAGTAGACCCATGACTGTGGCTCGAGTGATGACTCGAGGCATTCCTATGAGAGTGGTGGGACTTGTGCCCTGATGTATGCCCTGATGAGGTAGACCCTCCTGCACTCGTGTGGCTCCTGTTGCTGCTCCCACTCCTTGATTGGTGGCCACTGCCTGTCCTCGTCTGTGATCGCGACAATGCAGGATCTCATCAATCAGGAGGCACTTCCTACTCATATAATGTCCTATACTGACCCAACCTCGTGCTCACCTTGTCCAGCTCACAAGCCATATCCCCAAAAGGTCCTGTACATAAGGCTGCAAACTTGATGCACCACTGAGCTGAGTCCTGTTGGAGGATCATTGCCTGATCCCGCTCTACCTGAGCCACCTCTAACTCTGACTGCAGTGCTCAGACCTATGCTACACTCTCATCTAATCTCCTCTGAAGGTCAGCCACCCTATGGTCTGTCGTTGCATCATGGGGAAGCGCTGAGGTGGATGGTATCTCCTCCTCTCCCTCCACCATCCTGAATCTGAGCAATCTCTTAGCCTCATCCATAGCATCATTGTCATCATCAACATCCTCTACTAGATCCTCTCCGTCGACTCCCTCATCTCGGGGCACATCCACCTCTGCATCCTCCTCTCCCCTTGGCTACTCCTCCTCCTGTCTTGCCACCTGCACCTCTGCCTCAGCCACATCCTCCTCTCTCTCTCTCTCCTCGGCCACCTCGGGGATAGCATCTAGTGCTACCCTCGCCACACATGGGTGCACCCTCTAGCCCTATCCTTGACCATCTCTCCTTTGCCTCCAACCATCTCCTCCATCATCTTCGTCATCTCCATCATCTCCACCCCGCCCTCTATCTCTACCCCCATCCCTTCCTCCATCCCAACCTCCATCTCTCCCACTACCTCTGTCCCTGCCTCCATCCCTGCCTCCATCTCTCCCCCTGCCTCTTCCCCTGTCACCATCTTTTCCTCCTCGCTTGGCTCTCGGCACACAAGGTATCACTGACCGTTTGTCCATAGGTGTTGGCCCATCAAGATCTGTCAATGGAACTGGTATATGTGCCTGCCACCATAGATCGTAATCTATTGTAGTCTTGGGATTGGAAATCCCACCTCTCCATCCCCATAGTTGGGCTCCTAGCCCATCAATCTGCTACTCTGCGAAGGCTATTGGAATGGATGGCCCCTAAGCATACTCTTTGGAAGACCACACATACTCGGTTGTCCCTGCAGGTACACCCCGCTACTCTCCAAACTGCCTGAGGACACGTTGCGACAGATACATCTCTATGATCAGTGAGCTCTGCACTATCTTGCTGATCAAGTAGCGATACTGTCTGCATAAGCTTAGGTGGTCATCCTCATCATCCCACTACTCGCAGTCTCTGTATGGTCGCTAGATAAGGGACAACATCATGTCAATCCGATGCCGTCACCAACCTGTCTTGCCCATCCGGGTCTGTTGTAAAGCACTGACATAATAATAAGCATAGGGCATCCCCTCGGCTAGCTGTGGTCTCTGAATCGGCAGGAAAAATATAGCTATGTGCTCCTAAGCCCAAATCATCATCAAGGTAGTCTCGCAGGAGATACTCTTTGCCCTCTGATAAACAACCTCGTGCAATTGGTGGTAGAATGTGCCCAATAAACACGGGCCCTAGGCATAAACTATCCTATCCCATCTCATCCCAACCAAGACGTCTCCCCAACCAATAAGGAATCCATGTCTGCAACGGTCAGGAATCAGTATCCCGCCAATAAGTGTCAACAAGAAAGCATCAAAATGAGCATAGTGCTTTGCCATGAACTCCCATCGGATCTCGTATCCCTAGATGCCAAGTCCTGCACCCTCATTTCGGTAGTACGCCCTGAAAGTCTACTTGCCATGGTGAGGGTCATAGACGATCCGCTTTCCTCGGATCGACACCTATAGAATGTGGTACACATCCTCTAGTGTGATGGTCGCCTCACCTATCGGCAGGTGGAAGGAACAGGTCTTTGAATGCCAATGCTCGCACAACGCAGTCAGCAGTCCCCTATTTTCCCAAATAACGGGCATATAGGAGAAATAGTACAAACCTAGGGCCATCGATCATTGCCGCTCTCGCAGGCTCAGCTAATCAACAAACCTAAAGGTTGTCAGCCTGCTCTCTCATGTGTATATTAGGGCAAGCTGCCTCTACACAAAGGCCAAACAACGCGTCAGTACCTTCTGCACAACTATCAGTATTATCAAAAGCATTTAAGGTTTCACAAACATCAAAATTAGCCCTAGTCAAAGTCAAAGTCAAATGCGTCACAAAACATCAAATGTGTCATTTCGTACTTCAAATGCATCGCAACATAACAATTGTGTTGTTTGGTTTCTCAAATGCATCACATTAGAGCATTTGTGTCATGAAATGACACTTGCGTCGTTCCGTGCAAATGCGTCGCTTAAACAGGCAATTGCGTCGCAAGATGACTAATACGACATTCCAGCCTTCAAATGCAACTCAAAAAGGTGAATGCATCACATTTTTTGGCAAATGCAGTGCAAAACCTCGGCCTCCCCTAATTTACCATTGCACTTGCGTCGCGACGCATCAAATACGTCGAACACGAAGGAAAATGTGGCTTACGTGAAAGCATATGCATCGCGGTGCATTCGTTGTTCCCCCTAGAAACCTAATTTTGGCATGCAAAAAGAAAAAATTACAAAGGAGGATAGGGGTACATATTGCTGGCTCTGAACCCTTTGGCCACCTAAAAGTCTGCACGATCTCGCTGCGATGCTTTCTCACTAGAATCACCATCCTCGTTGCACTCCTTTTCGCTCTAAGCTCTCAAAATTTGCAATGTAAATAGTAAGAATGAATTGACTTTTACCCCTTTGTCAACCTATTTATAAAGTCAAAATGGCATTTGTCAACTGGGTTATTATTGGAGGCTCATTTGACTAACTTTGACCACCCCGTTGGCTGCCTTAAACATGTCAGAACCTGAAACCATTTGCGCCATCATTTTTCTAGTCATCAAATTGACTTATCGAGACCATTTACAAATTTTTCTATCGTCGACCCAAAATTTGAAAAATTTCCCGAGGGGGCATTAATACTCTACACCTTCACTGGGGCATGGCTTTGACTTATTTTTCTTTTTCACAATGTGACATGCTACATTATGACAAAGAGGGGCAAAATGTGGACACTTAAAAATGACCTAGACCTACAAGCTCTATTTTACCACTTCCGTCCTAACATAATTATGAAATTTAATAATGTATTTGGTCCACATTCGACTATTGATTAAATAATTCATAATTATTTAATTAATTCATGTCCTTTTATTTTTCATGATTATTAAATAAATAAATTTTATTTATTTATTAAATACGTCATTAATTGTCTAAGTCTTCCCTTAATTAAATAAATTTCTTAATTTATTTAATCACCCTTCTTCAGTCATTTCCTCCTAATTATTATATAAATAAGTTTATTTATTTATTTAATATGTCACTAATTGTCATAATTAAATGAATTGATTAATTTATTTAATTATTCATAATATCTGCTAGATTAAATAATTATCTCTAATTATTTAATTGTCAAAATTAATATTCCTCTCATTTAAAAAAAAAATAAATTATTTAAAATGTCATCAAATTCTTAACTGACAGTCCATTTTGGTAAATAATCTAAAAATCAATTATTTATTATTTCACAAAATCCATATTCTGAATTAATTTAATTCAAAATGGTAACTAATCTTCTAAAAATCAAGTACTTGGGCAGATTCTTGATTTTCCAAATTTGATCTTTAGTTCAACTCTTATCTTCTTAATTTTCGAAAATCTTTATTTTTGAATTAATTATCTCATTTATTCTCCACCGTCGATTTGATTCTTTCAAATGAAATCTCGACCGCTCGTTTAAGGATTTTGCTCTAACCCTGATTAGGGATTATCAAATTTAATCTGGGCCTCTGATTTTAGGTCTTTGTCAAAATTCAATCTCATCCATCCATTCAAAATGGAATTTTCTATAAAATGCTATTTTGTTCTCATTTTTAGATTATGCACTGACATACTTAGATATTTCATAGAGATTGTTGTATTATTGTCATATTTCATTAAGTTTTAATCATATTGTCATAGGCTTAGTCATTTTAGAAGAAAATCCTTCAAAGCTTGTGTAGGACTTCATCAAGGATTGCTCACACGTTCGAACTGAGGGAAACACAAATCAGCAAGTTAGAAGGTGTAATGGAGATCAGCCATGGAGAATGAAAACATTGGGTGAGATTGTTCTATTTTATGTGTTTTCGTTTATTGTTCCTTTGCACTTCATTATTTCTTTGGGTTTATGCTTTCAATTCATTTGATAAACTAAACTTAAAAATAACCCTTAGATACAGGACCCATTCACCATAGATGATTAATGAGTCCCATTTGGCCTATTTTCAAGGTTTTGAGTGGGAAAATTTGGGTTTTAAGTTCAAATTTTATGTATGTTAGCCTTTGGGATCTAACACATGGGATATTAGATAGTTTGCCTATATAAATGGTTTTTCAAATCACTATTTCATATAAGCCTACATGATATCATGAAAAGCACTCAAGAGCTAAGAATTCCAAGACTTCACAAGATCATCAAGAGAGCATTCAAGAGCATTTCTAAGCATTCAAGAGAAAAATTCTTCATCAATTGTTGCAGCAATTCAAGATCCATCATCATGTCAAGTATATCAAACATCAAGCATGTTATTGAGGTAGTGTTGTGATGTAGCATTGAAGATCCAAGATCAAATATTGTTCTACTCCTATTGTTAAGATCAAAATCTACATCCTTCATGGCCATTTCATGTTGAATTATAGATTTACAAGACATCATTCACAAGGAATCATGCAAGGTATTATTTTCCATGATTCATGTTCTTTGTTTCATTTTTCATGCCTTCATTTCATTCTCTTATAATTTGGTTTAATTACCTACAAGGGATTTGACCAAGGAAAACCCCTATTCCCTAACAACCAACACTTTCTCTCTCTCTCTCTCTCTGTAATTGTAGATCTAGGTGCTCTAAATACTTGAAAGATCATTGAATATTAGGTTGCAATCTTGGAGAAAGTTTTTGGAGTTTTCTCCCCATTTGCAAGGTCATAACCTTCACCAAAAAGTGACCTATAGCCCCGAAATCAAGGTTTCAGATCCAGAGACAAAGTGGAATAGAAAGAGAAGACATTGAAGACTAGATACAAACTTTAAAATTATAGAAAACCCTAATTGGAATCATTCACCTAGATTGACGAATGAGTTCTAGTTTAGGTCAATTTTGAGATTTTTGTAGTTTCAAATACCCTTTTTCTAGAAATTCATTCCTGTGCAGAAACCCTAATATGGGACTGATTTTCCCAGAATGGTGAATGAGTTCCAATAGGCTAAAATTTTAGGTTATTCAACATTTCAAACCTCCATTCAAGCTCTCTTAGATTTCCAAGTGCTCCTTTGTACTTTTTCAGTTTGCTATTCTAATTTATTTGCATTTATAGTTCATTTAGTGAAGTTTCTTACATCATTGAGTTCAATTATTAGATCTTGAATTTCATACATTTTTCCAAGCCATGGCTTGGGGTTGAACCCCTCATTAGTTTATAATCAGCCCCTTAGACAACCCTATTGTCATGTCTCTTTCCCCTTTCTTCGTTGGATTGAGATCTCTAGGGCCTCCTTGAATGTTAGTTGGAGAAAAATGGTGTTCTATGTCTTAAACCATAAAGCATTCATTTTTTCGCTAATCATTTTGGTGAACCTACATTTAGAACATCATAATTTTTATTTGGATTCCATCATCATCCTAGAATTAGCTTGCATTAACATTACATTGCATTTTGCATTAGTTAATTGGCATTCTAGGGTTTCTAATTTTGCATTAGTGAAAGTGCATATAGGCTATTTTTTTGCATCTCAAATAATTTAAAATCATAAAAAAATCTGCATTTGCACTTAGGTTATTGCCCATACAAGCTAAAAAGCATAGAAAACACTAAAAAATTCTTGAAATTGTGAAAAAAACCCTAATTGGGACCCATTTGCCCCTTTGGGCGAATTAGTCCCAGTCCAAATTTTAAACTACCTTTAACAGCATTAAAAACCTCATTTATGTGCTTCCTAAGCCTCCTGGTAACATATACTATAAGCCTACAAAGTTTAGGGAACATCTATTTTATGAATCTAGGTCAAAAACATCAATTTAGGGTAGTCATTTTTGAAATCATTTCAATAGCAAGCATCATTGGATCTGAAAATGTTCACATTTATGAAACTTTGCATAGCATGGATAAAAGTACTTTTCACTTTTTCATACACAATGTTTACATTCATAAAATTTTGCATAAGTTTAATAAAAGTGCTTTTCATTGTTACATACACATTGTTTGCATTCTTAAGGATTTGCATACATTGGTTAAAAGTACTTTTCATCTTTGGATATACATTATTTACATTCTTAAAACATTGCATAAGATGGTTAGAAGTGATTTTCTTTTTTGTCTAAAAAATTTTAGTACCTGACCTTTCTAGCCATGCTAAGAAAAAGTTCATATCCCTTTCCTATGAGATTTTTTTAGTGAAAGAGACTACAACCTTGGACAATCCTAATGATCATATTGGTTCTTCTCCTAATAACTCTCCTATTTGTGAACAAGATATTTTGGTGTTAGAAGAACCAATCAATGAGAGTTTTGAGAGTCCTAGTTGTTTCTCTCCTCTTACCTCTCTTAATGGAAAAGACATTGATGAACAAGAAGAAACAACCATAGGTAGTCATGATGATAAAATAACACAACAAGATACCATTGAAACCTACATACATAACACTTCAACTAGTCTACATACATCTCTCAACACTTTCCCCTCTTGTGATAATGTTTTAGAGGATTAAATTGAATGTAAGGAGGATATGTTGGTGTTGGATGACCAAAAATTTAAGATCTATGACAACCCTCTTTATTTTTCTACCCCTACCTATCCTATTTTGGAAGACATTAGGGAACAAAGGAATGGAATCATAAATGATCATGAAAATCACATTTTTTCATCTCCTAGTTGTGAGGATGATGCTTTGATGTTAGAAAATACAACCAATGAGAGTCATGAGAATCTTATGTGTCTCTCTTCACCTAGGAAAAACATTATTGAACAAGAGAATGCCATAATTGATAAACAAGATAGTTCAACCATTGATCATTCCCCTACTTGTGATGAAGTCATTTTGGAAGAACCAATCGTTGAATGTCAAGAATATTTGGTGTGTAGCTCTCCTGAAAACTCTCCTCCTAGAGAGGATATCATGGTGCAAGAAAATGACAATAATAGTGATGTGACTTCCTTGGATTATGATGAAGAGATGATACTAGATTTCCCTTTATTAGAAATACATCAAACCAAGACCACTAAGGTTATTAATGTGCAAGTGTTTGTTAGATCCCACTTGATTAAAGGACCTCCTACATACCCCATGGGACATCCTAAGAATCCTATAATTCTTTACCCACCTTCACACAACCCTCAAATTCAAAACAAACCTGAACTTATCCTTTACCCACCAAAGAATAATGTTTTGCAACAAATGAGTCATAATATCATTTCTCATACATATAACACTAGAAACAATCCACAACCAAGACAAAAAACTTCAACATTCCTCCCTTTGCCTAATCCCATTTTTCCTAGTGCTCTCTATTTAACTTCACGTAGTGGGAAGGAGCATGATCTTGTGGAAAAACTTAAGAATACTCCTGCAAAGATATCCCTATGGGACCTAATTTAGAATTCACCCACTAGTAGAATTTGACAAATAAATGACTATGTGACTAAAAATTTTAGTCACATGACTAAAAATTTTAGCCACGTGACTAACACTAGTAGAATATTGCAAATAAATGACTAATTTGGTCATTTATAAGTGACTAATTTGGTCATCAGGTAAAATCAAAACTAAATGACTAAATAAATGACTAATATCAACAAATAAAAATGACTAAATAAATGATTATTACTCCTCTATTCTTTTTTCTTTCGAATTTGATCATAATCCATACAGTTTAAACCCCCCTCACATGACCCCTACCTAAGCTTGTTCCCCTCCCAAGAATAGGTTCTTATGCATTACTCACCTATTTTCCACTGGAAACACCACTTCCTGTTCGACTTGCATGTGTTAAGCATGCCTCCAACATTCATCCTGACCCAGGATCAAACTCTCAATAAAATTTAAAGTTTCATTACTTATTACTTATAGCTCCCTTCTTCGTGAACAAAATTGATTCACGAATTATCTATTAACTATATATAGATTCTATCAAGTCATGTATATAGTATTATTATTTTAGATTAATAATATATTATATTATATTTATATTATAGTATAATATACTATAATATTTATATTATAATATAATATAATATTATATTTATATTATATTATATTATTAGTTCCTGCCATAGGCAGGATACTATTGCATCCATTGGATTCAATTTTCCAATTAATGCAACCAATCATAGCAAAGAATTAAAATTTCTGCACAAAAATTCTATAATTTAAATTTAATTTATATTTTAAGTTATTGTTAAAATGCTATTTTTCTTTTTTCCTATTGGTTTATATTACAAACAGTAAGCATAAAAATCATTTTTACTTAATTTTAAATGATGTCATAAATATTTTATTTAATTCCTCCTGCATAGAAATGGTACTTAATATAATATAAAAATCTTAGCATATCTGGAGTTTAGCGTTTTAAGTGGCGTTCCAGCTTATTTTCGCAGAAGCTCATTCTTGAGGATTTTATTTGTAAGTGTAATTCATGTGCGATAGACATTAAATTTCCTTTTTTTGGGTCTCATTACTGTTCATTTTTTAATATCAATTTTAAATTTTTGTATAACTTTTATTTCAAATTTGGGTTTTCTCGCTACAGCACTGAACACAAAAAGGGAAAAAATTTCAGGTGTTGTTAGTGTTGTGGTCGTGGTGCTAAGAGCAGGAACTCTGCGAGGGCGCTGGTGGCACAACCCAGTTGCATGGGAGGTAAGGATTGTAAAACATTTTTTCACATATTGAATTTGATTTCAAAGGTGAGTGTTTCACGTTGTGTAAGAATATGTCCTTAAAACGTTATATTATGAGGAAATTCTTTATCAATGGGATTTTCACTTTTCTTTATTCTGCTGCCATTTTATCGAAACTTTTCCACCTTTCTTTGTGCCCAAGAGCAAAGCAAAGCTGGACAAACGGGTAACTATACAAATTTAAATTATTCGTTTTTGTGTTTTTGTTTAATAAAGTTAGGGTTGAAACTATTTAACACTGTTGCATGAAATTTATTTCAAGTAATTCTTTCGAGAAGGTGTAATGATGCTATATTTTTCCTGCGAGGCTCTTCCTGTGAAATATCATAAGGATATTTCTTTCCATTTGCTTTATATGGTTTTCAGATTTCATAAGGGATTAAGCTGAGCCTTATGAATTAACTAAACCTAGAGTGGTCCTCTAACAAAATCTCTGTGCTAATTTAAATGATATTAAACAGTATTTGTTTTAATTCATTTTCCCATGTGACGTTGCCCTCGTATACTTATGTTTTTTGTGGTTTATTAGAGAACTTACCAAGGAATTTCAAACAACTACTCGAGAATCATTTATTTAGGGCTATTTCTAAATGGCTGACAAGATTGAACAGATCATTAACATAAATTAATTTTACTTGCATATTTATCAAATGGGTTTTGACCTACCTTTTAAATAAATAAGATTGATTCATATTCACCAGAAGTGGGATTGAGACACCATTTTCAAAATTGAGGTACAGTGTTACATTGTGTATACAGACACACAAATATATATTTGAAACAAATTAAAATGATCTTCTGTAAATATTATTTTATTAATGAAATTACTTATTAATCTTGGTAAGATATTGCTGACATTCATCACACTTGTTTCATTGATTTTTGGACAGAGAGGGTCAATGCTGATTCACTCTCTATGGTGTATCTACTATAGCATGCAATAATTGATGTATTGGGGCCTTTAGAAAAGCCTCAATATATTATTAACCATAGTGGGAAAACACTTTCAAATTGATCTAAAATACTTGTTTCAATTTTTTTGGACAGAGTGTGTCAACATTGACTCACTTTCTGTGTGGTGTATTTACTGCAACATGCAATAACTGATGTATTGGGGCCTTAAGAAAAGCCTTAATATATTATGAACCATAGCAACAAAATACTCTCAACTTGAACAAAACACGTTAATAGACTCTAGCACTGCCTCAAAGTGCCAAGCCAGACCCTCATTCTGTTAATTGGGTCACTAATCTCGACAACCCATTTTCTATTCAACCAATTGTGTTTCCATTTTCTATATCATGATATGGATTAATGATGTATTTCCATTTGACAAGGTTGGAAATGCTCTAGTTTTTCTAAACACTATTACAAGTACAACAAATAATGATAATGCTGAGAAATTTCCTATTCTACCCCTGATTCGTAGAGTATACAAAATATGCAAAAAGTATATGTTGCTCGTTAGCCTTGTATAGGACCTAGTTACTTGAGCTATAGCTTCTTCATAGCTAGTTGTCCCATTTATCTGGCTTGAAGAAAAAGAGGCCATCTATCTCTTTTGTCATAAGAGTTCTATGGCATTGAAGAGTAGGAAAAGTCATATTCTACAACATATGCAGGCCACAACATCACACAATTTTCAAGACTGGGAAAAGTTCTCAATAATGACAGTTGAAGTCTCTCTAGCAAGCCTATGGAGAAACCCTATTCAAGAAGAAAACCATGCTACTTAGAACACTCAAGATAATCGGAATAAACTATTGCCATGATTTTTGCCACTTATAAATTCCTCAAAAAAATGTATTCAATTTTTACGTCAGTCAGTATACAGTCAAAATTTCTTCATGTGAACATGCAAAATAGGGCTAGGACACATTCGCCTAGGGTGACTTAGTCCCCTATTTTTCCTCCAAAATGGAAAACGAAAACTTCATTAAAATTTGGAAGAGCTTACAAAACTATATTTCTTACCAAAATCAAGCTACGGATTCACCCACATGGTAATGTCTTGCTGATGATTTTATAAATTTAGGTAGGCTATTCAGCTAATATTGTCTTGTTCATACCCAGCAGTGACTTGCAACTTGGCTTAGCATTACCATTGATAAACATTGTATCATCCATCATTCTCGAACATAGTGAGAAGCTCTGCATCTCTATAGATGGCTACATTTTAAGAAAAATAACTTGTAAGAAATAAAAATGTTTCAACTATGGGACATTAGTTTTAAAAAACTACCACGTAAAAAGTATGGTTGCATGATTTACATGCAATATGCCACGTTGAAAGCAGTGTATTGGATTGGAGGACACTTTTCAATATGATTTGGGACCTGTTTTAAAACGATATTAGAATTTTTTATTTTTTTTTGAAGCTTTGGATTGGTTCCCCAAAAAGTTATCTCATGCTGGGGGAAACAACTTTCAGCCAAACTATTTTTAACTATTTGTCTAATTTTTCCTTTCCTAAGTATAATTATGTATAAATAGGGGCAAGAAATAAGTTATATTTATTTCTTTCATAAAATATTTTGCAAAATATTAAAAAGTAAAATATCATAAAAACCCAATAATAAATCTATTGCATATGCTATGTAACAGTATGAAAATATGATTTAATCTGAGAAATAATGAATTCAAGGTTAATAGATTGTAAGTTGTAGTTCTGTGATATCAGTATGGTTGAAATCATATCACTTATAAAGGGATCAAGTGATGCTCGTTTACATGTTCCTTAATCTAATAAACTAGAAAACCAGCAACCTTGTGCATATTGACCCATAACTCTCCCTGGCAAAGCTACATTTAGGAATCCCAAACTAGAAACACAAGTCTCAGAGGGCTTTGTATCATTTTCAAGAGGGTTATAATGCTCATTATGTTGGTGTGTCACATCGACACTTTTAATATACATCTTACTTATAAATTCTTCTTTTTTGCTTCTCAATGCTCATTATTTTATTTTTCTAATTTTTCTACTGTTTTAAGAAATGTAGTTCTAAAACGATTATATGATCTCAATAAATTCAAGGCTCAGAATTTGCAAACCTAGATAAAACTCCAAATTATAGAATTTAGGGACTAACAAAATGAACAAAGCATGCCAGCTTAAATTTGATTAAGCAATGGATTAAAATACCTCCTTATAGAATAAACATTAAATCAGTTTATAGTGTCTGCTGATTTCAGAGCTGGACAACATCAATCTAGTCTGTTTTCTGAAAAATTATAAAATTTAGGGACTAACAAAATGAACAGAGTATGCCAGCACTCAATAAAATTATAAACCATGACTAGTGAAATATGCATAAATGAAATTCCATGCAAAGTTCAACAAAATATTCACATTATTATATATAGTGACCAAGAAGCCTCTTTCTAATAAGTAAATATGATATTGTATTATATTAAACAAAATTAGTTACCAAAAAAAATAGAGGACATGTATCAGTGACTGCTCCAGATTTGCTGGAGTATGTAGTGGTTGTAGCAAAATTTTAGTACAAATACTATTTTGTACAATCTGGTTACAACAATTATAAAAGAGACTAAAAATTGGTCAAAGTGAAACCATTCATCATCACCGTCAGTTTTACTCTTTGTCTCTACTTCATTATTATGCTCACTGTCTAGCACATCGAATACATAACTGAACTAATTGTGCATTGGATCAAACCCATTGAGATCTGCATCAACTGATACATGGTCCTGTGTTGCAGCTATAGTCCTGCCAAAAGCTGCAAGTATGAATTTATAAAATACAAATCAGAAATATTTGAGGCATGAAAGAATACAATCTTCTAAGTTTTAAAAGTTCATACTACAATTTAGGTGTTGTGTATCTATGATTTAAGAAACTATTATTTAACTTCATCTTGCTATTTACAATTTTGTAACTAAAAAAAAGTTCCAATAGCAGAGTTTATTAGTGTCATCTGATAAACTTAGTTGTTATTGGGACAGTCTTTTCAATGTTTTCTAGTTTAAGTAGTCAATTATCCTGCATCTGTAGCTAAAACCAACTAGATAAATCTGACCACTTGATAGAAATCAGTTGGATAAATCCAAGCATGCCAAAATGAAAGTGATATATCTTCTGAACTAGATACAAAATCTTACAATGTTTTATTCATTTAAATAAATATTCTAAAAATAACAATTATGAATATTACATTGATGAGCCTAAAACCTGATTATATATATATATAGAGAGAGAGAGCCTTAAAAAATTAATCCTCTGGTTGTTCATGCCCTTCCCTGAGAAGGTAAGCAATAAATATTTGAGGATTTGGTGATTTGTAACTTTGAATTTCTGTAAAGGATTTGGATTAGTTAAGCACAGTATATATTCTATTTTCAGTTATATTTCAAATTGAACAAATGTGCTTAGATTTGACAATGTCGAAGCTAAAAAAAAGTCACAGAAATCATCTAAAATAACATCCATTCGAAAATTCATTGTGCATATGAAATGTGGAAAAAAAATTTGATTCTTTTGTCATCTTCTAGATACCTTCACTGTAAAAGCAATGTTAAGCTAGTAAACAATCATTCAGTGAAGCCAGTGCAAAGAAACTTAACCTAAGAATGATCAATTCAATGTTGAACAGAAAACTCTTACTTTATATGTTCCCACTCAAAGATCTCAGAAGATGGTTCAATATCCTGCAAAAGTACCCAACTAGCCATGTTAAAAACTGCTTGGATGTCAATCAAGGGCATTATCTGATGGGTCACTTATATGAGTCTGTAACTTTAATTGCATAGGAAAAGGAAATAGAATTTCAAGTTCATCTCTCAATCCTAGGCACATGATGTATGCGGTTTGGAATGTGATGGGATATACCATCTAAGATTTTACTTAGATACTACTCCTAATGACCTATAACGTTATCATCTGATTTTTTTGCATCTATCTGTCTGATTTCATAATGCTGGTAGTTATTACAACCACCAATGCACCTTGAATTTGCAGTGAATATGCAATAGAACATCAATGTGAATAAAATGGCAATATTGTAGAACTTTCTAAAATAGCCATTATCTAATTGATGAAGATTTAGGAACTCAAACAACGTACATGTTAGATACCTACACAGGATATTAAGGACTTTCTTAAACAGTGCGTATAACTCAAGAACCAATACACCCACAACTAATATTTTATTATTTATATTAAACAATTAAAATGTTTAGGTATGACAAGAAAAACAAAATTTTGTCACTTGAAAAGATGTCATGGGAAAAAGGAGTGCAAAAAACTAAAATTTAGCTAGCACATAATTAGTAGCTTCTAAATCATCTTATCATGTAGTAATTGAAATCAAAAAAGATCGAAAGGGATACAATCTAGTAAATGAGAACACGTGTATAAAAGTGAGAACCACTCCCAAATAATTCTTGTTGTACAATTCAAATCAAATCTCAAAAAATGATGCATAATAACTTACAATGAATTTAGCTCTACAGTTGTGCATCCGATACATAATAGAATATAAGCTGACCATTGAATCTCTATTAATCTGCAACAAATAGATCATTTAGTAGCAAAGAATCATTGTAATTTTTTCAATGGCAGAGAATTCCCCCTATTATACTCTTAGTGATGCCTTTGAATCATAGTTTTTACAATTTAAATAGCTAGTTGCATATACAGTTAAAAATAGTTTTGTGAAATGCTATCAACCATAGTGAATCTCCTACTGCACTACAACCAAGAAAATTTTACGTTGGCAATTAATTATTAGAGGATTTTAAATTTGCATATACACTGTCTGGATAGATAATTAACAAGAGATGTCCAACTAAAAGTTAGTAAAAATATACCTTCAATGCTCTATATCCCTTCACAAAGTGAGATAAAGCAATTATATAGATATATTAACATATTTGTGAAACAAAGGGAATAGAATGGGCTACCAAATCACTATGTTTGCACAACAAAGGAGTAAATTCCAGACAAGTACTACTGTTGTCAAAAGAGATAAGAGATGTGAGTTTACTCTCCTTGATATGATGAGAATATTTTTTGGTAATAATCAGGGTAAGTCTGATACTTTTCTCCATCCATTTTTGAGGACTTGACGATATTCAGCCAAGTGTTGTCATTGGAGTATGGATTTTATACCGACACTTTGGCACCTTTATTTGATTTTGTGTCATTCGAGGTTTTTGCAAACAATGGATCTACAGTAGTTGCATGCTGTGAATTTTTCCAATTTGGTAGCTTATTACTTTTGTGCCTCGTAATGGAGGAATGTGAACAAAATGGCTCAAAAATTTTCATTTTTAGATAGATATATGGAGATTGGCAATGTTCAAAATATTTTCTTGAATTAGGTTGCACAATGGCTATATACCTTTATTCAGCACATAACTTATTTTTTTGTTTCAACCAAGTGCTCTTCCTCACATTTTAAAACTTCTCCCATTGCCATCTTGGGCCACCAAATAATATCCATGTTTATATTTTCTTTAGATACCCTAGTAGTCAAATCATGTGCATTGTCTCCAAAGTAAACACACATAACTTAGTTGATAGTGTCTCATATGGAGTGAAAGCTTTGATATTGTAACTATGCATGATTAAATACTTCTTAATTGGCTATATTTGTCTCCATTATTAGCACGATGTATCATTGCCCCATACCTAACACTTGAAAAGTAACACTAGCATGAGGAGCAGCCCAAACATGATCCTTGTGATATTCCAGTTCCACAACTTTGTGTTTCTACACCTATTGTGTACTATGTACTGTATATAATGTCAGCTTGTGTATTTTTGAAAGGATTTTTAGCAATCGTATGTTTCATGTTTACGAAGAACATATTATATTTCATGGATTGTGATCATTTGTCTAATTTTTTCCTGTGACAAGAACCATTGCTTGCAATTGGAGTCAGAGGTAAAGATCTATATGACTGCAAATATTCTTGGTTGTTGAACAAGAAACTGGAAGGTCAGATTCTCACATCATTCATCTCTTTTCTTTCCAATGAATTTTAAGTCTTCCAATGTGTGTAAAAATTATGCCTTCGAAGAGTTGTGAGCAATAAAGGAGAAGTTTGGTTCAAGAATCTGAGTTACTGAATAGACAGATGAGTATAGTGAATGGCATGCCATGTATTTCATAAACATGAAACTATTTTTTGGCCAAAAGCAAGTTACTTTTGCAATCAGAGTTATGCATAATTACAAACATGTGATATGGAATCCATATGCAATGTTTCACTTTGTACATTGATTAGATTGTATAATTTAAGTACATTTCCTCGTTCTTGTTTTGCTATTCAGCACAACAACCCTAATACAAATCTAATTAATGTACTGTGCAAAACATTGCATATGAATTGCACATCACATGATTGCAATCGTGCACATCTCTGTCAACAACATTATTGCAATGAAATGGTTGCAAAGGTTGCTTGTTTTTCAACATAAATTAGACAGCTTCAGACAATTGGCATACTTTTTACAGACATTCAAAGAATCAAACTTGACTAGAAAGAAAAGAGATAAATGATTAGAAATTCTCATCCCACAGTCTCTTCTTCAAGAATCAAGTATATTTGCACATGAAAATTTAGTGCAAGTGTTTGAGCCCTAGTCACCACTAGCTCACAATCAAAACATCTAAATTGTTGTATTCAGAATCTGAGATGCAAAGCATTGGGTTTTCATACAATGCATGCTGTTATTTGTGTTTTTTTCTAAGAACATTTTGTCAACCGGTTTGTATGTAATATAAGTAACAAAGGAGTGATGATCTTTGTGGCTTTGGGTTTGAACCCAAGAAAATGTAATAAGCAGTGCAAGTGTTTGAGCCCTCGATGACACTAGCTCACCATCAAAAACATCTAAATTGTTATATTGAGATGCAAAACATTGAGTTCTTGTACAATGCATACTGTTATTTGTGTTTTTTTCTAAAAGCCATTTTGTCAAGCAGTTTGTATGCAATCTATATCTGAAATGTTGAATGCTTTGCATTAGAGGACAAAGCATGGAAATTTTGTACAAAAAAGCTCATGGAAAACCTTAATAAAAATGAGAAGTTATTTGTTTGATGTTTTGAATCACTTATACATCACCATTTTTCTATTCTCCCACATTTTTAAAATAGAATATTATGTAATCTAATATAGAATATCCTCTTAACTGGGAGACAATGCATTGGACTCTCTAATGCATATTGTTATTATTCATTCTTTTCAATGCAACATTTGCTCAATAGTTTGTATGAAATCTAATATTGGGTTATTTTTCTTTAAGATGTCTTGTTGAACAATTTGCGGGCAATGTAATATTGGTTTCTCCATTCTTTGAGGCATTCTGTTAGAAAGTCTATAATAGACAAATTTGGTCACATAGACATAATTAAAATCAATCACAATACCAATTTTCAATATAGTTTTTTTCAATCTTTGGGTTTTTTTTAGTCCAACAATTAGTGTACAATCTCATTCAAGATTTTAGGTTGTTTTTTGGCACATGTTAGGTGAAAATTCAGAATAAGGATGAATATAACATCCACCAATTTTGCGCAAGTAATAAATCATGAAGACATAAGGGGGCTTGCTCCATATATAGTCCATGCTACCAAGGTAAAGTATATAAGAAATGTCAAGATAAACTTGAGACATTTTTGCTCTTTTCTTGAGGTTGCATCTCCCACTATTAATTTTGGTAGGAAACCCATGTTCTTGCTAAGATTTAGTGGCTGAAATTACAAAGATTTAATACAAATTCTAAGTTTATTCATTACATTTTTCCCTACACTCTCCTTTCCATCTAAATGCTTTCTACTCGTTGGCAGGAACTTGACACTTGCGTCACTTGTTAATATTCCATTTCAATTTTTTTTGCATAATGGGTGCCATAATTTTTAGTTTACCGCCAATAATTTTCATTTTAATAAACATACTCTAAACCCCTATTCGAAACCTTATTTTCAAGCTGCAGATCGCCAAATTGGAGAAGTGAAAGGTCAAAACTAGCGAGGAATATTTTTGAGGGGCCGAAACCAATAGCAGTAGGGAAAGTAGAAAAATCTCCAGGTGAAGGATGCCCTAATATTAAAACCTAAATGTGCCCTTGAGATGTCACTTGATTATTTGTTCTTGTTTCCATCTAAGCCTGTGGTATGTGAATCTCCAAATAAAGCTAATAAATAATTTTTAGTTCCTTTGATCCAAATCTAAATTTTCCTTGAGGCTTAATGTAAATCTACTAGAATGTATCTGACTGCAATGAAGATGTTGAGCCACATCAATACTCACTCTTGGAAGCGCAGATCTTATTGAGCAGATTGGTGGTTGAATACCAAATGCACGTATACCCCTGTACATGTTGCTTCTTCACATCCCAATTAGGTTGGTGGCTTTGGAGTTGGTTTGACAGTTGGGATCAACTGATGAAGAGTTTGGGGTGATTGGGAAAAGAGCCCTATTGAAATTTTCCTTGAGTGCTATTGAAACTTTCCTTGAGTATTAATTTTTTTTCTTTTGAGCATAGATCTTCCATAAACTGTGTTGATATGTTCTTTAAACCTCTATTTTTACTTAAGGAAAAAAGATGAATTTTCTTTGAATATAGCTGACGTGGGCACGAAGGTCAACCATGCACACCTAATGATCAACTATATATGTAAATTGTAATGCAATAAGGGTTACTGACGTGTAAAGTACATGCAACCCTCATCCACTAAACCTGCATGACTGCACGCACCTAGAACCCAATATAAAATTGATTCCATAGACAACCCATCATAGCTACAACAATTAAATATAAAAGAGTGTGGAGGTTTAAATAAGCTCCTTGATTCCATTGGAAAGCTATCACAATTGCAACACTTGAGCATAGAAGGGTGTAAAAGTTTAAACAACCTCCTTGATTCTATTGGCAACCTGTCACAGCTGCAACACTTGATCATAGAAGATTGTAGAGGTTTAATTTTTAAATAACCTTCCTTATTCCACTGGTAACCTGTCACGTCTGTAGTACATGAAAATAGTAAGTTGTAGAGGTTTAAATAACCTCCCTGATTCGATTGTCAACCTATCACAAATGTAGCACTTGAACATTAGGAAGTTTCAAAGGTTTAAATAACCTCCTTGATTCTATTGACAATCTATTGCAGCTGTAGCATTTGAAACTAAAATATTGTCATGGTTTAAATAACTCATTGATTCCAAGAACTTAATCCAAGAACTTAACTTCAATGATTTGATAAACAAATCTTCAATGACTATTAACATTCCTTGTAGCCATGCTTATGGGAACTATCAAAAAAAAATTGAGTGGCAGACCTCTTTTTCTGACTGTGATCATTATTTTGGATGCCCCTTATAGGGTTCTAAAACATAACAAGAAATCAATATATGTTCATTTGGAAAAATAGACTCCAATATGATTGTCCACGTAGCAATTTAGGCCTAATAAGGCTTGAACTAAACAAGGTTTATTGAATCTTGTATGTCCAGGTTCAAGCTTACTTACTCAATGCTTCAAACAACCTTTGTTTGACTTGCTAAAGCTTTAAAATCCATTAAAAGTTCTTTTCCACGTGTATTTTTGCAAACCCTAGGTCTTAGGCTTCTTAAAACTTTGTTTTAGCAGACTGAGACACAAATTTACATTCAAAGCTTCAACTCTTTGCACATATGCCTTCACCTTATGGTCTATAACCTTTGAAATATGAATCTATATGCAACAAGGAGTTTACATACCAAAAATTGAGAGCTTTCACCGGATTAAGTAGAAGAAACACAAATTCTAAAGCCATTGCTTACCCTAATAGGGGTTTTGACTTGTCTGCAATAAAATTACAATATCTCCCTTCATACTTGATAAAAATGAATGAAACAAATTGGAAAATGAAATAGAATCATGGATTTATCCATTCCCATGACTTCTCCTTAATAACATGACTGTACTTATCCGTACAGATGGTATTGGATCCCAATTACTTCGTTTCTTGAATCTTGAAGCTTTTTCTGAATTTGGGTTTTAGAAGTTTTCATGTACACATGACACTGAACTCCCATCGGTGTCTCAAGTTCCCATATAGTGAATTCCTATGTTTCTCAAATTCCCAAATCCTGAACTGTACTTCATAATTATTCTTACTCATGGTGATGCAACCATGTTTCTTAGTTTCCTAGATTCTCAAATGTCAAATAAGAGATTACACTTAAGTTTTGATATAGAGTTGGAACTTTCAAGTACACAATAACATTGTATTCCTATAACTCAGTTTTCCAAAGTTTGACATCCTATGTTTAGGTTTACTTTGAAATTTGACTTTTTTGTCACTTCTTTCTGAAACTTACAAATTTCCAATATGAACTTAATAGATCATCGCAGGCTTTCTTCTAAATTCATTCATCAATTTTTTTTGTGCAAAATTCCTTTAGAAACTTGCATAATCTGCAAGAAATTCATTTTAATGTTGCAACACTTTTCCTTCTTATGTGAATTCTCTAAAGATATGGTTTAATTTTGCAACCTATTAACTTTATTAGTAACTTTTTTGGGGGATTTTGCAGCTCTTCAGTTTGATTTATCTTCAGAAGCTACTACCCTTCCACAACCTTTGCGGCTTGATGAAACCATTTTATGGATTTGTTTTTCCCAGCCAAACCCCTCTTTTTTAACATTCATGATATTTCCAAAGCCCATAGTGATTGTCAAAATGTAACTATTTTTCCTCTTCCTGATGATGGATCACAAAGTGTGGTCTAAAAAGTTTGTTTTAAAAATCTTGATGAATAAGTTTTATTAGTTTTGGACTTGGTATTGTGATCCCTTTATGTAATGTACTCAAGGCCTGAGGTGTGACAAAAGCCCTTATATTAAAGTAATGCAAAGAAATTGAAAATGCTTTTTCAAATAAATATAGTTTTCACTATATTTTGTGTAACTAAAAGAAAATAATTCAGCATGGATATAAAATTGCTTCAATGGAATGCAATATAGTTGTACACTTATTCATATACTTCCCTACCCTATTTCAAAATAATGTAACCAACCCCACCTCCATACTCATATCCCTCTTTTCCTGTACCAGGGTTATGATTTCACAAGGATGGAAGGATGCAATTGTGGCTGAGACAAAAAATGCAAAGGGTGTCAGCTATGGTATACTATGTCACCTCACAACCATAAGAAAAAATCATCCCCTTTGCCCCAATAGAAATCCCTTTGGTCTGATATTGTAGGCATTGTATTCAGAAAACTTATTTGCATGCCATTTCTTATGGACTATGGGAAAAATTTATGTTCAATATATTATGCAAGTAAAAATAGAGAATTCTTATTACAGAATTCACAATGATAAAGAAATTCCCAAAAATTATATAAGAAAATCTCAATACCATAGTAATGGTAAATCTACAGAGTAGGCTACCATCTATTCCCTAGAATCTTTTCTTAAACGTATTTCCCACTGCTACATTTTGGCTTCTAGGGTCTATTTTGTATGAGTTATGTGTAATGTTGTACTTTGTAGTTAATGTTGTTTTACTTGAATCCTAGTTGAATCATTTGTTTCTTAACATTGCATATTTCTTAACATCCAATTCACTTTCTACATAGCCCAATAATGGCAGCAATAAAAATACTTAGAAAATGTATTTCAGACTTGTACATGTGGATAATGAGACAATGTAATGAGAAGATATGAAGTGTTTGAACTCATAAAATGATACAATGACCAAGTAAACACAATATATGTTTCCAGAATCTGTTACAACAACACTAACCTACATTTACATTCATTTTTTGTACATTTATTACATAGACAATAAGAATCCCAACCTGGTTTAGATGTTGGAGTTGAGACAGTGTTGTCAGCGACCTAGTAATAGATTTTACCCTTGAATAAGGGAAGCAACCAACCCTCTAAACCTTCTTGAAGACACATGCTTGGCTAGTGATGGTCATCAACTCTGCTTTGTCTTTGCCACTAAAGCAAGTCCACATAATGAAATTTCTCTATCTTAAAATGTAAAAGCATTTTTGCAAATAGTTTGTAAGTTTGCATTTCCGATACCTTGTATACCTGTCAAATGTGGTTTTCTAAATGTTGAAATAGTTTCATTCCCAGTTAAAAAATTCCCATAAGAGCAACAAAACAAAGTATTTATATTGATGTTTAATAAAAAAATATGAAAGTGTTGCTTTGGAATTGCCTGAAATGCTTTTCTTTCTTGCAAAGCAGTAGATTTTGAGGTAGGAATGGAATTTTAACAAAGTGTTTGTTGTTTCCTCTCTTTAATGTGATAATTTTGTATCTTACCAATGGTCATGTATCTAGATTGCCTTTTTCAGGTTTTTGAGAGTGGGAATCCCAATGCAAAAGAAATAGTCCTTTCAAACATGGCAACAACTTTTGACCGGATTCTGTTATAGTTTGAGGTTTGCTGCTTCAAAACCTCTCTATGTAATTTTTTATGCTTTAGTTCCTAAATGATGTAAAGAAAAAACAATTAACATATTACACTATATTTACTCATTTGAACAAATGCATAATTTCTTCTATTTCTTCCTTTATTTCAGGATCCTTTCACATTTTCTAATTATCATAGAGCAATATAGGAGCCTTTTGATTACTACATGTTTGGAAAAAATTACATTCGTTCATTGATGGATTTCAAGTATTGTTGTGATTCCCAAGAAGGTTTTAGTTCTTGTTTTTTAATCTGATAGGATTGGTTGTATCTCATAGAAGGGTTTTTTATTGTAGATTTAAGCAGTATTTGATCACCCCTAATAATATAGAGGTAGATTATTTTTCCTCATGATTTTTCCATTGAATTTTTTTTTCTATTAACTATGTAGTTTTGACAAATGAACAATAAGGTTATTTTGATTTTTGAGACTAAAAATGACATCTTTGAGTAAATTTTTGAATGTAAAGAAGGTTGTCTATATGTTAGGCTTGCTAGGGGAATTGGATTGCTCAACAAGAAAAGATTTCTAAATTAATTTAGCTCTAACTCTATGGGAAAGATGATAGTTTGATGGACATACACAATTCTACTTGTATGGGAGTGATGAGAGCTAGATGGAACATCTAAAGAGGTTCCATATATGCTAGAGGAAAGCTATGAGGAAACTAAATTGATAATGTTTGATTTTTTTTTTCTTTCTTAGATGTTGAGTCTAATTAATAAGTTTAATGCTGTGTTGCAACTTGCAGTTGAGTATGTTGATATGATAAAGGCTAGCATTGTCAATCCTCTAAAAGTTATTAGAATTGCATTAGTTGATGCAGAAAGATAAAACTATTTATCTTTATTATAATTAGTAGAACTTGCAACTACAATATCTGATAAAAATCTACTTCCAAATATGTTTTTGACGTGCAAATTTTGAAAACTTATTTTCAGGTTGCAGCTCCAAATTGGAGAATAAAAGGTGAATACCAGCGATGAAGAGTTTGGAGGAGTCGAAACCAATAGCGGTGGGAAAGTTGTGGATTTGCAAGGGGATTAAATGGGTCGAGCCCCTATAGGAGGTTGCTGCCCTTCCAAAATGACTGCAATTAAGGAAGGGGAAAACAATATAAGTATATGAAAATAGGAGTATTTTGTTTATATAGTGTCAGTAAGTTGTACAGTGTCACTGAGACATTGAATGTAACCAATGAAATTTTGATTTTCCAATCAAGCTTAATAAAGTAAATTTTTAGAGTGGTTTTTTCTCCACTCATAAATACTGTATTGTTTGTGTTTGTGTTTGATCAATCATATTTGTTCAAGAATTTTAGTCTACATTTCATGGTGCTTCTTCAACATTTGGATATCTATGATACTTGAAGTTTATATGCATTAATTTGTGAGGATTAATTAAGTTATATTTGATTTGTAATGACTAAATATATGACTAAAGTAATGACTTACATGACTAAATTAATGACTAAAGTAATGACTAAATATATGACTAAATTAATGACTAAATATATGACTAAATTAATCACTAAATATATGACTAAACCAATCACTACCATGACTAAATAAATGACTAAATTAACGACTAAATCAATGACCAAATCAATGACTAAATAAATGACTAAATAAATGACCAAATCAATGACTAGATAAATGACTAAAATAGTTTAGTCATAAATTTGGTCACGTTATAAATGACTGGAAATAAACTACTAATGGTCACGTGACCAAAATTAGTCATATATATGCAATTTTTAGTAGTTTATTTAGTTATATATTATTGTTTTTGTACTAGTGACCTAATTATCACACTATGCTTCAAATAGCCTTGCAACAAGTTGTTGTTCTCTCTAGTGCAAACCCAAATGAAATAGCAACCATGATTCAAGGAATAAACATTGGTCAACATTATTCTCCACCAAAGTGAACCCCCCCTTTGGAAGTGAAAAAACAAAATGAAGATTTCATAATAATATTTGGATATAAAAGGATAGGGATAAAAAGAACCCTCATTGACAATGGCTCCACCCTTAATGTGTGTAGTGTATCCCTTTTGGATAAGCATGGTGTGGAAAAGTAAAAAATTCAACTTGAATCTTTATACATTAAAGGATTTTACAATATAGGAACACATGATCACTTGGTGTGATCACTTTTCCTATTACAACTAGAAAAGCCACATTGGAGACACTAATCCATGTTATGCCTCATGATCTTTCATATAATCTTCTCTTAGGTAGACCATGGATTCATGCAATAAATGGGTGCCTTCTACTCTTCAACATAAAATGAAGTATATTTACAACAACAAAGTGTACACACTTGAAGTTGACCTTGACCCAAATAGTTGTTTGAACATTGAGAAAAGCAAGGAAAATCCTCTAAAAACATTAACACCAACTACAAAAGTGGAATCCATGCAAAAGAAATACAAAGAAAAATATATTGAGAAAATCATGAAGCTATTAAAAGATGTTTGGGGTTCCTTAGACTTTGAACCAACATTCATTGGGGAATACAAGATCATAAATAAAGAATCTAAAAAGGGAAAAGAACAAGCAGTAATGTAAACAAAAAATTTAGAAGATCCTTTGAAAGCATCCACCTCAACCACTTCTGAACAAAAGAAAACAAATTACACAAAAAACTTTGATGAACTTAATTATTCAAGAAACCACTGAATCCAAAAGAGATGAAGAATCTTTATAGAAAAGGTTATGAAATGATGAAACAACTTGGTTATAGTGGAAAAGGATGTGGTGCTAGAGAACAAGGTATCTTTGTCCCTATAGAACCTCACACGCAAGAAAAGACTAGTGGTCTTGGTTATTGTCCCTCAAAAGACACAAGCAAGCCTTCACTTAATATCAACACCATCACAAAAGATTCCTATAAGCCAACTTTAATATTAGTGCATCCTAAAATGATAGACACTAGTGGTCTTGATTATTATCCTTTGAAAGAAAAAATGAAAACTTTGCTTAATGTCAATGTCATCACACAAAACACTAATTATTTGAATTCATTAGATTTTACATCCTCATTTCAAGAAGAGAACAAAATATCACAATCTAAAGAATCTTGCATAAGTATGACATCTTGTACTAAGCAAGAGATATTTTTATGTATAGGAGTGAGTTTTTACCCCTTGTATAAATTACCCTTCATATACCCTCACCTTCGAAAATCAAATCTGAAGGTGAAAATCCACATCACCCATCCAAAATGCATCCACTTGGCACATGCTTTGTGTATCAATGGGGGGATTTTTGTCAAGGATGGAGCACGCCGCATGGACATCTATGCAACGCGTTGCCATCCCTAGCAGATTCCTACATCCAGAATCCATAGGGATGTTGCACACTGGATTGGGTTTGAATTGTAACGCCTCTATGCGACTAGTTGACCAACTTGAAAAATTACTCCTCTCTTACATATTGTCCTTCAAAAACATCCATTTCACATTCATTTCATCTCTTAGACATTCATTAAAACTTCTTCATACTCTTAAGTATTATTTCACTTCATCTTCTTGTAGTTCCAACAATCTCTCCATTTTTCACAAGTCCATTTGAGCATTGTAGGAGATTAGCACTCCATAAAATCCAAATTTTCACATGAAAGGAAGCCATAGAAGTCATGATCTTGGAGTCTTGCAAGACCTCCCTTCATCACCATTGTAGCTGTGGTGACTTTTCCAAGTTCATTGCTTGCATTCTCCCTTCATTGGCCTTGAGAACCTTTGGGTGGAGATGGTAACACTTCATTCCTCTCTTTTATGATTTGATAGAGTAGCATTTGTCTTTTGTAGTGTTCAGTGCATTTTCTTCTTAACGTTTATCATATTTTCTACTTCATTGCTTTTCAATCGTCCGTGGAGGTGGAAATTTAACCAAAGTGGGGGTTTGAATAAGGCAAACCCCTATACAACCCCAACAATTTTCCCCTTCTTGCTTGTGTTTAGGTGACCATGTGTGTTGAGCTCACTGGAAAAATTGAAATTTCAATAAGTTGGTTTTCATCACCCTAGTTCTCATCTACTTATTTTACTATTTCTACATTTACTTTATACAATTTATTGTTCTGTTTATTTCATTAAAACCTGTTAGCTAGGTTGTTAGTAGGTTTTTGGTAGTTTCTCTGTTGTACATTACGCTTTCTAGCCATATAGATGCCAACACACCAGAGAGATGCCAATGCACCATGTTGTCGTCCCAGATGCATGTTGCTGTCCTCAGAAAGATAGTTGTCTGAGGCATAGTTTGGACTCTAGAAATTGGCTTGTCTAGCCCCAATTAGATTTGTAGGTACGTTGAGTGACAAAAGCTTTTGAGACTTCTCTTCATTCTTGATCCCCATCCCAAAAAATCCCTTTAGAGTGAGGTAATTTAGGGCATCCCTCCACTCTAGGATCTCCATGACCTAGAGCCTTGATGTAGTTAGTCCCCCTCTCTTACATTTTTGGTGAACCCGATGTGAACATCTATCCATTCGCTTGTGTTCAAACTTTTCCCCCGCATTTGGTGGTTGTCATAACCATGAGTGTTGTGAAGATTTATGAGCATCACAACCTATTACATGACTTATAGGTATGTTTTTAGGAGAATTTTGTGACACTTACCGATGGAGAAGATGGTCACTTCAAGTTTTTCCTTCAATTTTTCCACTAGTATAGCTACTGACTCTACCACTGGTTTTTCTACAAATTATGCTAATGAGATGAGTTTCACAGAAGAGACCATGCGTGTGCCTAGCCCTCCAGCATATCATATGCCTTTTTCTATAGATAAGGAAGATTTTTCATTTATTCCTATGGAAAATGTTATGACATTAGTGAACTATAGATTTTAGGGGCTACAAATGTTATGTCTCTTTGACTCAATTAGGGTCTTTCACCTAATGGGAAGAGAAAGATCCCACACCCAAAATCTAGGTGGTTCACTCAATCTAAGGAATGTATGATGGAATTGTGCTTAAATAAAATGATCTAGATGTTTCTAATTGATAAAATGCATTGATTATTAAGTGAAAACTATTGAAATGCATGTTGTTTGAAAACACATTGTGTAATGCAAAAATGCCTAGAAATGAATGCAAAACTAAATAGAAATGAATCAAACTGAAAGTGTGCACCTGAGATATTGATGGAGACTATAAATTACATATAGAATGATATTGATACCAAAATTTAGGCCTAGTGGGACTCATTCGCCACTCTGGGAAAATCAATCCCAATTTTGGATGACTATACCAGAGCCCGTTTTAGCCAAATGGGTGTCCAAATCTACAAAAATATTCAAAAAACATGTACAATGGGACTCATTCACCACTAATGGTGAATTATTCCACTTTGGACTTTATAAAAACTCAAAAATGGAATCTGGAGCTCTCGGTCTGTTCAATTTGCACCTCGAGGTGTCTCATTCTAAAACTGCCAAATTCAAACCTATAAGTGACTTTTTGTATAGATTTTGGGTTTCAAAAAGTGGAG
>VDFB02208565.1:0-81347 GCA_007258455.2 Sequoia sempervirens | reverse complement strand
TAACTCTATGGGAAAGATGATAGTTTGATAGACATACACAATTCTACCTATATGGGAGTGATGACAGCTAGATGGAACATCTAAAGAGGTTCTAGATATGTTAGAGGAAAGCTACGAGGAAACTAAATTGATAATGTTTGAAGTTTTTTTTTTCTTTCTTAGATGTTGAGTCTAATTAATAAGTTTAATGTTGTGTTTCAACTTGCAGCTGAGTATGTTGATATGATAAAGGCTAGCATTGTCGATCCTCTAAAAGTTATTAGAATTGCATTAGTTGATTCAGAAAGGTACAACTATTTATCTTTATTATAATTAGTGGAACTTGCAACTACAATATCTGATAAAAATCTACTTCCAAATATGTTTTTGACGTGCAAATTTTGAAACCTTATTTTCAGGTTGCAGCTCCAAATTGGAGAAGTAAAAGGTGAATACCAGTGAGAAAGAGTTTGGAGGAGCCGAAACCAATAGTGGCGGGAAAGTTGTGGATTTGCAAGGGGATTAAATGGGTCGAGCCCCTATAGGAGGTCCCTGCCCTTCCAAAATGACTGTAGTTAAGGAAGGGGAAAACAATATAAGTATATGAAAATAGGAGTATTCTATTTATATAGTGTCAGTAAGTTGTACAGTGTCACTGAGACATTGAATGTAACCAATGAAATTTTGATTTTCCAATCAAGCTTAATAAAGTAAATTTTTAGAGTGGTTTTTTCTCCACTCATAAATACTGTATTGTTTGTGTTTGTGTTTGATCAATCATATTTGTTCAAGAATTTTAGTCTACATTTCATGGTGCTTCTTCAACATTTGGATATCTATGATACTTGAAGTTTATATGCATTAATTTGTGAGGATTAATTAAGTTATATTTGATTTGTAATGACTAAATATATGACTAAAGTAATGACTTACATGACTAAATTAATGACTAAAGTAATGACTAAATATATGACTAAATTAATGACTAAATATATGACTAAATTAATCACTAAATATATGACTAAACCAATCACTACCATGACTAAATAAATGACTAAATTAACGACTAAATCAATGACCAAATCAATGACTAAATAAATGACTAAATAAATGACCAAATCAATGACTAGATAAATGACTAAAATAGTTTAGTCATAAATTTGGTCACGTTATAAATGACTGGAAATAAACTACTAATGGTCACGTGACCAAAATTAGTCATATATATGCAATTTTTAGTAGTTTATTTAGTTATATATTATTGTTTTTGTACTAGTGACCTAATTATCACACTATGCTTCAAATAGCCTTGCAACAAGTTGTTGTTCTCTCTAGTGCAAACCCAAATGAAATAGCAACCATGATTCAAGGAATAAACATTGGTCAACATTATTCTCCACCAAAGTGAACCCCCCCTTTGGAAGTGAAAAAACAAAATGAAGATTTCATAATAATATTTGGATATAAAAGGATAGGGATAAAAAGAACCCTCATTGACAATGGCTCCACCCTTAATGTGTGTAGTGTATCCCTTTTGGATAAGCATGGTGTGGAAAAGTAAAAAATTCAACTTGAATCTTTATACATTAAAGGATTTTACAATATAGGAACACATGATCACTTGGTGTGATCACTTTTCCTATTACAACTAGAAAAGCCACATTGGAGACACTAATCCATGTTATGCCTCATGATCTTTCATATAATCTTCTCTTAGGTAGACCATGGATTCATGCAATAAATGGGTGCCTTCTACTCTTCAACATAAAATGAAGTATATTTACAACAACAAAGTGTACACACTTGAAGTTGACCTTGACCCAAATAGTTGTTTGAACATTGAGAAAAGCAAGGAAAATCCTCTAAAAACATTAACACCAACTACAAAAGTGGAATCCATGCAAAAGAAATACAAAGAAAAATATATTGAGAAAATCATGAAGCTATTAAAAGATGTTTGGGGTTCCTTAGACTTTGAACCAACATTCATTGGGGAATACAAGATCATAAATAAAGAATCTAAAAAGGGAAAAGAACAAGCAGTAATGTAAACAAAAAATTTAGAAGATCCTTTGAAAGCATCCACCTCAACCACTTCTGAACAAAAGAAAACAAATTACACAAAAAACTTTGATGAACTTAATTATTCAAGAAACCACTGAATCCAAAAGAGATGAAGAATCTTTATAGAAAAGGTTATGAAATGATGAAACAACTTGGTTATAGTGGAAAAGGATGTGGTGCTAGAGAACAAGGTATCTTTGTCCCTATAGAACCTCACACGCAAGAAAAGACTAGTGGTCTTGGTTATTGTCCCTCAAAAGACACAAGCAAGCCTTCACTTAATATCAACACCATCACAAAAGATTCCTATAAGCCAACTTTAATATTAGTGCATCCTAAAATGATAGACACTAGTGGTCTTGATTATTATCCTTTGAAAGAAAAAATGAAAACTTTGCTTAATGTCAATGTCATCACACAAAACACTAATTATTTGAATTCATTAGATTTTACATCCTCATTTCAAGAAGAGAACAAAATATCACAATCTAAAGAATCTTGCATAAGTATGACATCTTGTACTAAGCAAGAGATATTTTTATGTATAGGAGTGAGTTTTTACCCCTTGTATAAATTACCCTTCATATACCCTCACCTTCGAAAATCAAATCTGAAGGTGAAAATCCACATCACCCATCCAAAATGCATCCACTTGGCACATGCTTTGTGTATCAATGGGGGGATTTTTGTCAAGGATGGAGCACGCCGCATGGACATCTATGCAACGCGTTGCCATCCCTAGCAGATTCCTACATCCAGAATCCATAGGGATGTTGCACACTGGATTGGGTTTGAATTGTAACGCCTCTATGCGACTAGTTGACCAACTTGAAAAATTACTCCTCTCTTACATATTGTCCTTCAAAAACATCCATTTCACATTCATTTCATCTCTTAGACATTCATTAAAACTTCTTCATACTCTTAAGTATTATTTCACTTCATCTTCTTGTAGTTCCAACAATCTCTCCATTTTTCACAAGTCCATTTGAGCATTGTAGGAGATTAGCACTCCATAAAATCCAAATTTTCACATGAAAGGAAGCCATAGAAGTCATGATCTTGGAGTCTTGCAAGACCTCCCTTCATCACCATTGTAGCTGTGGTGACTTTTCCAAGTTCATTGCTTGCATTCTCCCTTCATTGGCCTTGAGAACCTTTGGGTGGAGATGGTAACACTTCATTCCTCTCTTTTATGATTTGATAGAGTAGCATTTGTCTTTTGTAGTGTTCAGTGCATTTTCTTCTTAACGTTTATCATATTTTCTACTTCATTGCTTTTCAATCGTCCGTGGAGGTGGAAATTTAACCAAAGTGGGGGTTTGAATAAGGCAAACCCCTATACAACCCCAACAATTTTCCCCTTCTTGCTTGTGTTTAGGTGACCATGTGTGTTGAGCTCACTGGAAAAATTGAAATTTCAATAAGTTGGTTTTCATCACCCTAGTTCTCATCTACTTATTTTACTATTTCTACATTTACTTTATACAATTTATTGTTCTGTTTATTTCATTAAAACCTGTTAGCTAGGTTGTTAGTAGGTTTTTGGTAGTTTCTCTGTTGTACATTACGCTTTCTAGCCATATAGATGCCAACACACCAGAGAGATGCCAATGCACCATGTTGTCGTCCCAGATGCATGTTGCTGTCCTCAGAAAGATAGTTGTCTGAGGCATAGTTTGGACTCTAGAAATTGGCTTGTCTAGCCCCAATTAGATTTGTAGGTACGTTGAGTGACAAAAGCTTTTGAGACTTCTCTTCATTCTTGATCCCCATCCCAAAAAATCCCTTTAGAGTGAGGTAATTTAGGGCATCCCTCCACTCTAGGATCTCCATGACCTAGAGCCTTGATGTAGTTAGTCCCCCTCTCTTACATTTTTGGTGAACCCGATGTGAACATCTATCCATTCGCTTGTGTTCAAACTTTTCCCCCGCATTTGGTGGTTGTCATAACCATGAGTGTTGTGAAGATTTATGAGCATCACAACCTATTACATGACTTATAGGTATGTTTTTAGGAGAATTTTGTGACACTTACCGATGGAGAAGATGGTCACTTCAAGTTTTTCCTTCAATTTTTCCACTAGTATAGCTACTGACTCTACCACTGGTTTTTCTACAAATTATGCTAATGAGATGAGTTTCACAGAAGAGACCATGCGTGTGCCTAGCCCTCCAGCATATCATATGCCTTTTTCTATAGATAAGGAAGATTTTTCATTTATTCCTATGGAAAATGTTATGACATTAGTGAACTATAGATTTTAGGGGCTACAAATGTTATGTCTCTTTGACTCAATTAGGGTCTTTCACCTAATGGGAAGAGAAAGATCCCACACCCAAAATCTAGGTGGTTCACTCAATCTAAGGAATGTATGATGGAATTGTGCTTAAATAAAATGATCTAGATGTTTCTAATTGATAAAATGCATTGATTATTAAGTGAAAACTATTGAAATGCATGTTGTTTGAAAACACATTGTGTAATGCAAAAATGCCTAGAAATGAATGCAAAACTAAATAGAAATGAATCAAACTGAAAGTGTGCACCTGAGATATTGATGGAGACTATAAATTACATATAGAATGATATTGATACCAAAATTTAGGCCTAGTGGGACTCATTCGCCACTCTGGGAAAATCAATCCCAATTTTGGATGACTATACCAGAGCCCGTTTTAGCCAAATGGGTGTCCAAATCTACAAAAATATTCAAAAAACATGTACAATGGGACTCATTCACCACTAATGGTGAATTATTCCACTTTGGACTTTATAAAAACTCAAAAATGGAATCTGGAGCTCTCGGTCTGTTCAATTTGCACCTCGAGGTGTCTCATTCTAAAACTGCCAAATTCAAACCTATAAGTGACTTTTTGTATAGATTTTGGGTTTCAAAAAGTGGAGATGACTTAAAAAAGTTTGCAACCTAATCTTCAATCATGTCCAAGCCATCCAAGCACCTAAATTTACAAACACACAAATGAAGAGAGAGAAAATGTTGATTGTTAGGGCATGGGGGTTAGCCTTGGTCAAACCCCTTTTAGGTAATTAAACCAAAATGATGAAAGAATATAATGAAGCATGTAATAATGGAGTTATTACCTTTTCATGATGTTTGATCTTTAATTTCTACAACAAAACATGACGAATCTTCCCTTGAATTTCTGAAAGTGTTATCTTAATGACTTAGAAAGATGAAAACCCTAGCTTGCTTGACAAGAGAAAGAAGATAACTGGTGAATGAAGTTGAGTTATGATGAATTAGTGTTTAAAGACATATATTTATAGAAAATCCTAATAATTTACCTGTTAATTGGATCCCTAAGGCCAAAATGGAGTGAAATTAAACTTAAAACCTAATTTTTCCTGCTTAAACCCTAAAAATGGCTCAAAAAGGACTTATTCACCACTAATGGAAAATGGGTCCCACAAGGGCCATTTTTGCTACCTGGAATGCCAAGAAGTAAGAAAATCAGGTCTATAATATGATGACTCTGTTGGTTATTTGATAAAATTAAGCCTTGGGATGCACAATATGGGGTCATAGGGGCCTATTAGTGATGATGTAAAGGTTAATTAGGGCTTGGGACACATAATTCAATGTGAAAGTGTAATTAAAAACACTTTACAACACTAAAATGAGGTCCACATAGCCTAGGAAGGCACAAGAACCAATGTGAATGTGTAAAACACATTACAACACTAGATTATCATTAAGTTTATTTTAAAATCCTTCTAGATTGATGTGAAGATGTAATTAAATACATTTTATAATGTTGAATTAAGGGAGAATAGGTTTATTAAGTCTAGAAAAATGTGAAAGTCATTTACAAGACTCTTCAACACCTTCACAAGACATTGATAAACACATCTTATTTAGTTTGCAAGGGTCCAAGACATAATGTGGATGCATAAAATTCCTCTCAACACTGAATCAAGGCCTCCTTAAGTCCATTTTATCATGAATTATTCCCATGTCAAGCAAGAGGTACTTTTTCCTATGGTGCATTTAGTGCCCACTTTAGTGAGAGGATGAACTTGATTCAAACTCACACTAAAGTGGACATTTCAAGAGAGATTCGAGTGATTAGATGCAGGTGACAAAGAAGGACATAGATTAAAGGAGGTAGCCAAGCCCCCATGATCAAACATCCTAAGTCAAACCATCAAGATACAAAATCATGCAATGGAAAGAATGATGAGAAGGAGAAATGAAAGTGAGGTGGATCAAGCTTCGATCATTTGTCCAACTAGTTGTGGATCAGCTCTAGGCTTGTTTGTTTTGGAAAGAAAATGCATACTCACTCTGGGGTGATGGAACTCTTGGCTATTTGCTGGGTGAGAAGATCCAAAAAGGTGAGAAAAATACACTAGTTGGTATGCACTCAAAGACATAGGTGGCTATGGGGAAATTCATGCCATTGAATGGGCTTCCCACTCAACCATACCAAAGTTATACCTCTCGATAACTTTAATAAGGCGCAACAAAGGAAAATGTTTGTTCAAGCTCTATGAGTTAAGCAAAGATTTGTATGCTTGACACTCATAGACTTTTTTAATGCAAAATAGTGTAAGGATTGTTCAAAGGGATTTTGCTTTGTTTCTACAATGTCTCATCTTAGGGAACATTGTGCTTAATGTCTTCAAGAGAGGATAAGTTCAAATGGTTACATCTTGTTTCCAAGAGAGGACAAGTGAAAGATCTCATCCTAGGAAACATTGTACCTAATGCTTCCAAGAGAGGGAATCGCAAGAAAAAGAAAATCACACAATGAAATATGAGTGGTGATGTATGCCCCCACTTTAAAGCAATTGCGAACACCATTACTATGAGAAATTGCTTTAAAGTAGAAAAAGAGAACATGGGAGCTTACTTGGAAATCCCTATGCCATGAAAAGGGGTAGTATTTCATATGCGAGCCAACTTAAAGCATGTTGTCCACATCCCATGCTTACTCTTATGTATTCATGAAAGGTTAACGACTAGCCAAGAGATGACCATAAGTGACATACAAGGAGAAGGCTACACAACCTTTTGGCCCCACTTAGTGCAGGACAAGGGTGAGCCAAAATGATTAATGAAATGCATGCTAGAGTGAAAAGTAGTATCAATTAGAGGAATTAGGTGCCCCCACTTACGGAAGCATGCCAAAATCCTTAAGATGTTGGATTTTATGACTCAAAGCATGACATTCATTAGTGGAATGACCATGAACTCTATGATAGGCACAAAATGAAGTCTTGGAATAATGTTTTTTATGAGTTTAGGGAGGGAGGGTGATCAAGTGATCTTGGAGGAGTCTTGACAAGATATCCTCTTGATCAATGGTAGAAAGTGGTCTTGTGGTTTGCTTAAAGGAAACATCTTGCTTAGTATGGTTTGTCATACCTACATAAAACTCTTTAGATTACGAGATTGTGTTCTCTCCATAGGAGGATATATAAATCTAATGAATTCAAATCATGAGCATTTTATGAGATGACATTAACATGAAGCGAAGGTGTAGTTGTTTATTTCATGTTTTGTAAAGGATGATGTTCAAGACCACTATTGTTGATTAGTTCAAGATGGATGATTGTTAAGGATGATTTAGGAGTATGTTGTGTGAGATTGTTGATGTTGAGTGAAGGTTTGTTGATCTCAGACAAAATAAAATAACCAAGTTCATGAGTTTTTTGTTGTGTGTTAAGCTCTATACGGTTGTAGATACCTTGTTCACAAGCACCACATCATTTTCCACCATATCCCTGTTGTTTTATGAGTTCATAACCTTTTCTATAAAGCTTCGTCATTTATTTTGGATTAGGTGGTGGTTGAGTATGAGCGTCGTCAAAGGTGATTGTGTATTTTTTTTCTTGGTCTAAAGGAGTGGAGGTGGATGCTTGTGAAAGGTATTCTAAATTTTGTGGTGACATGATGATTGGTTGTTCTTGTGTCACATATTTATTTTGTGTGATTATGTATTCACCTATAAATGATGGTGTGAATTCTAAGGATCCCCAATCATCACCAAATAATTTAGATGGAAATTCCTCATCATTTTGTTCAATTTCAAGAGGATCTATGTTGGATGTTGCAATTAATGTTTTTTGAGGACTTGTAGCTCCTTTTTCAAGGTGCAAGAAACTTTCAGGCTTGGGATCTGCTTCAACTTGATAAATGGTATTGTTATGGAAATATTTCATTATACGATGAAGGGTTGAAGGTACTACATTCATCTCATGAATCCATGGTCTGCCTAAAAGAAGATTATACAAAAGATCATAAGGCATGACATGAATAGGATTTTGCAAAGTAGCCAAACCAATTATAATGGGAAAAGTGATTAGACCGAGTAGTTGCTTTGCTGTATTATCAAATCCTTCAATAGATATAGAATCAGGTATTATTTGTGACTTGTCAACATGCAATCTATCAAGGAGATTCACACTACACACATTAAGGGAAAAACCATTATCAATAAGGGTTCACTTTATCCCTATTTGATTGTATTGAGCAATGATCATGAAAGCTTCATTTTGTTTTCACAACTCTAAAGGAGGGATCTCATGTTGATGGAAAGTAATGTCTAGATTGGTTTGATTCATTTTATGGATTAAAGTTGTTACATCATGCAAAGTTGTACTGGGAGGAACTGGAATTTTTTTTAAGTCTGTTTGAAGAATATTGTGGTAATTTGGTGATTTATGAAGTAAATCCAAAAGGGAAATCTTTGCAGGAGTATTCTTTAATTGGTCAACAAGATCATAATCCTTTGTGTGTGGGAGGTAACAAGGAGCACTAGGCGGATTGGGTAAAGGTAAGAAGGGTGGGGTTGGGTGCGACGATTGCAAATTATTTTGAGTGTTATATGTATAAGCAATGATATTATAACTCGGTTGCTGCGAAACATTATTTTGAGGTGGGTAGAGGGTGAATTTAGGTTTATGTTGAGGGTGTTTTTTGTGTGAAGGTGGATAAAGAGTAAACTCACATTTAGGTGAAGGTTTATGTGACGGTGGGTACAGGATGAGTTGAGGTTGAATAATGTTAACATCCCTTAACAAGTGAGAGTCTAGATTGCCATTATCTTTTCCTTGGGTCATAAGATCCTCCCTAGAAGGAGAGTTCTTAGGAGAACAAAAAACCACATGTTCATGACAATTGAGGTTTGGTTCATTCAAAATAACTTAATCGCAACTAAGGGAGTTATTAATGGTTGAATGTGTTTGATAATTGATAGTGGGGAGATTAGGGGAAGATTCTATTTGACTATTGGTTTTTGCTAAGGTCTCATTTGCTTGTTCCATATTATCTACCCTACTAGGAGAGCTTGTAATATGTTCATCCAGGTTTGAAATGTGTAAAGTAAATTCATCACAAGTGGGGGAGGTATCAAGACAAGGACCACTATGATTGTCAAATAGATTATCCCAAATGAGAGGAGCATTAAGGAAGGGAGGATCAATGGTTTCATGATTTTGAATAGGTATGTATTCTCACACCAACCTATCCTCTTTACATCGAGGAGGGAAATTAGGAGATGGACAAGTTTGATTATCATGGTTATGTAGACTAGGTAAGGTGATATTTAGAAATGTGTCTATGATTTCATGTTCTTGTTGCCTAAAATATTCCAAAGGGGAATGAGGAGATGAAAAATCAAGACCTTCAAGGCTTGTAACTTCTTTCACCAAGATACCTTCATCACTAATAGAAGAGGTACTAGGAGAAGAACAAGTATGCTTGTTATGATTTTCTACACTTCCATTCACACCACTGGGTAATGTAATGGTTTGGTCGGGACTAACATGTTCCTCATTGTTGTAATCAAAATAAAAATCATAAGAGGGGATGTTATGCTTATAAAATCTATATTTAATCAAATAAAAGGCATATCTAAATAACATGTTATGCAAAAGTAAATAAAGTGCAATGTAATTTTCAGATGTAAAACAAAGTAATTTGTTGATTATGTTATGCAATAAGCTAAAGAATGGAATGTTGGAAGTGTAAATGTGAAATGATACAATGCATGGAATGAGCTATTATAAGCTAGATCTAATGAAATTCATGGTTTAGAAACTCAGCTAAGTGATATAGATAACTAATGGCAGCAAATAGAAGCATAAAAATAGGGTTTTTAGCTCTGTAAAAGGTTGTTTTAGGGGTCAAAAGGGATTGATTCGCCCAGAGTGGTGAATGACTCCTAGTATGGATTTTTTTTTAGAATTTTAGAAAATTTTGAGTGATTTTTATAGTTTGTAAGTGCTATGATGTAGACCTAAATGAAAAATGCAGAATTTCATAAAATGTAAATGAATTGAGATGCCAACAATGCAACCTAAATGCATTGTTTATCAATGCAAAATTTAACACCTAGCATGAAAACGAATCATGCAAACCCTAATGCAAGCTAGATCTATTATGAAGGATACCAAATCTGATGCAGAGAAAGGAGGGTTCACACCATCAACTTTCTATGTTCTTGGAAATAATCAAGTACACAACTGAAATTCTTCATTCTTGAGGCAATCTCAATCCATTAACCTTGAGCAACATGGGCTCCAACTTAGACAAATGAATTCCAATCTCTATCAGACTTGGTAAATAATTTCAACATGCTTAGATTCATCCAAAAAACTCATTCCAACCATCCAAAGATCAAACAACAATGATTTAAAGCCAACTCACCTATGCTAGCCTCTAACCTAATAACATTTTCAAGTGGGACAGCGGTTATAAATTTTGATACAAGACTAATATCAAGATTGTAAAAAAAAAATTAGATACTCATTTTCATGTTTTATAACATATCCAAAAATTAGTGTAGGTTCCTTTGGATCGAACGCTTCAAAAATGGACTCCTCCGATTGTGCACCTAGGCCAATTAGGCCTATTTTACAAAGGGTCACCCAACAAATGACCTTCTTGAACACAAAAATCAACACCAATAGTTTAGGTATGTTCCCAAATGACAAATTACACAATATTAGCAAATTTCATTGAGTAAAAATCCATCAAATGCTCAAAATTCAATTTTTGTGCCAAAAAGGCTTGCAACCAATGAGGGTTTATTGAAAATATACATTCCAGACCTCTAAGCACCTGGTTTTTTCTTAAAAAACCTTGAATTGGGTCTGAAAATTCTTATGAATTCATTTTCCAACCTTTAACAATAGTATTTTATCAAACCCTAGCTTTAAACCACCATTATCCTGCAAAAATCACACAAAATCACTCTTTTCCAGCATAGGGCCTCCTTGAAACCTCATAAAAAATTTACATACACCCATGCAAATTTTTAATCTCAAAGAAAATGTTAAAACAGACCTACAAACCAATTTTCAAAAGTTTTCAATGGTGGAAACTTAAGATATGAATTTTTCTTCAAAATTGGAACATTAATTTCTCAGCAGGGGTGCTGGGAAGATTCAACCATTAGACCACTTAAACGACATTTTCAAAATTTATGGTAAGAACAAAAAACTTCAGAAATTGAATTATATTTCCATCCATGTAAGTTATAGGGCTGTACTAAACCATAAAAATCCGTACAACTCTCTAGAACAACAGATTTCACTGAAAAACACAGAAAAAATGGAACTTTCATTTGCTTCATTTCACCAAAATCTTCAACTAACCCTTGAATTCGACCATAATTTTTTTTTATAAGCCTTGAAAATCAAAACCAACCCATATAACTGACCCAAACCAACCTTCTAACTACTTAACTCCACCATTTGCACTTTTTTGCATTTTTACAATATAACAACTTTTACAAAATATGCAATTTTTGCATTTTTGACTCCAAAGACCCTCCAAACAATTCAAATGCTATTAGATAGTCCCAATGGAACCTAAAACATCTAAATCCCTTGAATCTTATGAAAAATTTGACAATTGACTTCTTCATGTGCCATTTAACAACATTTGACACTTTTTGCAAATTAGACAAAATGACTACATAACTTATCCAAATACCTATCAAATGACTCAAATATATTAAGATGGTCTTGAAAGACCTTATTAAATGACCCATAAGCAATCTTTAAACATTATTTTACATATTGGCCTTATGGAGGCTTGAATGCAACAAGGTGCTCCTGCACCAAAATCAGAAAAGAGAAGTGTTCAAATAGCAGGTTCACCAAAATGACCATAGATTTTAGGGGCTAGGAATGTTATGTCTCTTTGACTCAATTAGAGTCTTTCACCTAATGGAAAGAGAAAGATCCCACACCCAAAATCTAGGTGGTTCACTCAATCTAAGGAATGTATGATGAAATTGTGCTTAAATGTAATGATCTATATGTTGTTAATTGATAAAATGGATTGATTATTAAGAGAAAACTATTGAAATGCATGTTGTTTGAAAACACATTGTGTAATGCAAAAGTGCCTAGAAATGAATGCAAAACTAAACAAAAATGAACCAAACTGAAAGTGTGCACCTGAGATATTGATGGAGACTAGTATTGACATTTGGAATGATACTAATACTAAAATTTAGGCCTGGTGGGACTCATTCGCCACTCTGGGTGAATCAGTCCCAGTTCTGGATGACTGTACCAGTGCCCGTTTTAGCCAAATGGGTGTCCAAATCTACAAAAATCTTCACAAAACATGTAAAATGGGACTCATTCACCACTAATGGAAAATTAGTCTACTTTGGACTTTATAAAAACTCAAAAATGGAATCTAGAGATCCTGGTTTGCTTAATCTGCACCTCTAGGTGTCTCATTCTGAAACTGCCAAATTTAGGCCTATAAGTGACTTTTTGTGTAGATTTTGGCTTTCAAAAAGTGGAGATGACTTCAAAAAGTTTGTAACATAATCTTCAATCATTTCTAAGCCATCCAAGCACCTAAATCTGCAAACACACAAAGGAAGAGAGAAAATATTGATTGTTAGGGCATGGGGGTTTGCCTTGGTCAAACCCCTTTTAGGTAGTTGAACCAAAATGATGGAAGAATATAATGAAGCATGAAATAATGGAGTTATTACCTTGTCATGATGTTTGATTTTGAATTTCTACAACAAAATATGAAGAATCTACCCTTGAATGTTTGAAAGTGTTATCTTAATGACTTAGAAAGATGAAAACCCTAGCTTAATTGACAAGAGAAAGAAGATGAATGATGAATGAAGATGATTTATGATGAATTAGGGTTTAAAGACTTATATTTTTAGGAAATCCTCATAATCTACCCATTAATTGGATCCCTAAGGATGACATGGAGAAAAATTAAACTTAAAACCTAATTTTTCCTGCTCAAACCTTGAAAATGGCTCAAAAAGGACTCATTCACCACTAATGGTGAATGGGTCTCATGGGGGCCATTTTTGCTAGCTGGAATGTCAAGAAGTAAGAAAATCAGATCTATATGATGAATATGTCAGTTATTTGATCAAATTAAGCCTTGGAATGCACAATATGGGGTCATAGGGGCCTATTAGTGTTGATGTAAAGGTAAATTAGGGATTGGGACACATAATTAAATGTGGAAGTGTAATTAAATACACTTTACAACACTAAAATGAGGTCCACACTGCTTAGGAAGGCACAAGAACCAGTGTGAATGTGTAAAACATATTACAACACTAGATTATCATTAAGTTTATTTTACAAGCCTTCTATATTGATGTGAATATGTAATTAAATACATTTTATAATGTTGAATTAAGGGATAATAGGTTTATTAAGTCTAGAAAAGCATGAAAGTCCTTTACAAGACTCTTCAACACCTTCACAAGACATTGATAAACACATTTTATTTAGTTTGCAAGGGTTCAAGATGTAATGTGGATACATAAAATGCCCCCCAACACTAAATCAAGGCCTCCTTAAGTCCATTTTATCATGAATTATTCCCATGTCAAGCAAGAGCTACTTTTTTCTATGGTGCACTTAGATAATAGATTGCTAGACCTTGTAAATCATTTAGAGAAAGTACTGAGCATGGAAAGAGCAGCTAGGCTTATTGGCAAGGTGAGACATTTGTTAGGAAAAGATTGAATAGGCATAGAGTTTCTACGAGGACTTGTCGATCTAACCGAAGCATATTTCCCTTAATATAAGCCTAGATCAGGTACTACCTGAGGAGAAGTGGTCAATGCCTATGAAAGACAGACAGGCATTTCAATGGCCACTACATCTATTTGCATGGTCAAAATAGGGCCCTCGATTAGTGTTTCTTCTACTTCCCAAAGGATTGACACTCTCAGGGTGAGTAAAACACCCCTTGGGTTCAGTTTCACCCCTCCTACTACCCCTGGCAGTGGGGGCTATAGTGGAATGAGTGGTGGTGGCTTTGGTAGTAGAGGTGGTACTGGTGGAGGCTTTAGTGGAGATCATGGTGGTGGTTTGAGTAGTGAGGTGGCTCCAGTGGAGGCTCTACCGGTGGTGGTGCCTCCGGTGGTGGTCATAGCGATGGCTCTAGAGGTGGTTCTAGAGGTTCCATTGGTCCTTTGTTATCTTCTGACCCAGTTTTGAAGACCCTTCTTCAAAACATGGGTCAGATGCAAAACCAGCTAGTGAGCCTTTCCTAAGCCTCTACCCAGCCTATCTTTCAACCTTTTTTCTGACATAGACCATTGTCAGTAGCAATCTTGAGTAATCCCTTCCCACAAAGAATAGAGATTCCAAAATTTGAGAAGTATGGTGGCAAAAGGGACCTAAAAATGCATGTTTCTTCCTTTAACGCCATATGTACAAAATTCTTCCATCATGATGCATTGATGGAAAAATTATTTCCTCGATCTCTCAAGTATACAACACTCGAGTGGTATTGTTCCTTGCCCAACAATTCTATATTTTCATTTGATCAACTTTTGAATCAATTTCTCTGATAGTTCCAAGCTAACATCAGACCAAAGATGACCTTTTCGGATCTCATATGATATAAGCAAGGGGATAATGAGAAGAGAACTGATTTCATAGCATGATATCAAGTACTCTTTTCATAAACCTTGTACCTACTACCTAATTCTGATGTGCATAAGGTGTTCATAGGAAACCTGAAAAGACCTTGGTAGGAAAAGTTTTCCCTTATGAAATATCCTTCTTTTACGCATGTGTGTGATGCATTATGAGAATATTAGTAAATGGTAGTTTAGTTTGGGGGATCCTCCTCGCGCTCCCATTTAGAAGGAAAATCTATTGTATCAATCTCAGGGAAAGGTAAGGTTGTTACAAATGTAGTCTCCGTGGTGAATGACAATGGCCTCAGATGCAACAAAAAGTTTACAAAGTTAGTGAAATCTTATTCTTCCATCTTGCAGAAGTTGTTGAAGGATAAGATCATAACCTTGGAAAACCCTCGACCTCTCAAGGAACCTTATCTTGATTGGTATGATGCAAATGACTTATGTTAGTACCATTGAGTCAATGGACATGATACCAAAAATTGTATGCACTTGCATCACAAGATATAGGATTGCATCGATGACGAGTAAAAGCACAAAGTTGGGTCACACTTTTTAAAGGAAACAACCAACACTAATCCAACTTTTAAACTTGAATCACTAAAAAGTAGTTCATATGTTTTTGAATTTTGAAATGATGTAAACCAATGAAATATTTATCTTTTATTATATTTTATGCTTCTATTTTAAAAATAAAGAATAAAAAAAATAGGAATATAGTTTTTTATAAATTGACACTATAATTTAGTTGCTGAAAAGTGTTGAAAAATGAAGTCACATGAAATGTCAACCTTTATATAGTAATTTTTATTTTTTCTCCTTCATTTTTTGTGTGTATTTATAGCTTGAAACTTTAGTGCATAGATATGTTTTTTTTCCAATTTTGATAAATATATATTTTTACATAAATATTAAAATGTGTGTATTAAAACATAGTTGTTTCCATTGGATGTCAACTATCATATTATCTATTTATCTAAAATAGAAAAAAAATTATACCCTCTTTATATAGATTCTTTTATCTAGTGCATAATATTTTTTTCAATTTTTTTTAATAAGTTTTACTATTTTTCATTGTCATGGTAATTGACCTAATATTTTGTGCTAATAACCTAATTTTAGTTAAAATAAAAGGAAAAATATAAAAATAATTTAATTATTAAAATATATATATTTTTGAAATCTAGACTTATGGATCTACAAAAGGGTATTTTATATTTAAAAAAAAAATGTTAAATTTACATGAGTAAAAAAATTGTTAAAATGTTGATTTTTTCAAAAAAATCTATTTTTTTGGTAAATTTGCCGCAAAGTGGTGCTACATATGCATTTAGCCAACAATTTTAGTTGGAAATTTTTTGGATATATCCAACATAGTTAGAATGAATCTTACAATATCATATGTTTGACCAAAATATATTTTTAGTTAGAAATACTTAAATTCACATGTGCTAATAAGTTGGCTGAAAGTGTGACAAAGCTTTGTGCTTTTACCCTAATGGTACCATTTGTCTCGATGAAACAAAAAAAAAGTGAATAAATCGATGGTGAAGGCCAATTGTGAGTTGCAAATATACACAGACTCGTTTCCATCTCACTCTGCTAACTTAATTATTGACCCCTATGATTCTTCTATGCAACCCTCAGCGTGCGTTAACATGGTCACAGTTACTCCTTCCTCATAGACTACAACCGGTTCACCATAAATGACATTCACCGTGCAGGACATGCCCTTGAATAACAAGCCCTCTCCCCTCTACATTCCTACTCACCTCAATGGGAACATTGTGACAGGGGTCTTAGTTGACCCCACAAGTCGAGTGAATGTCATTATAGAGGAGACATTGCGGTTGAATTCATTACAAAGGGAGGAGTATGAAAAAAAAAAGTCTACCATTTGTACACACAATGGCCTCTCTCTCAAGCCGTATCGCTCAATAACTCTTTCTGTCCAAGTTGGACCTAGGGATATGAACACAACCTTTGATGTTACCCCAAATCTGATTTGTTCAGGGTGAAGTTAGGCATACCTTGGCTAGCTTCTATGAACAAAATCTTTCGTAATTTATAAGTGCTTAAAATTATCCCATGAAGGTGTTTTGCACGTTGTGCATGACACTAAATATCAATCGTTGGTGTCCCATGGGGGCTATTCATTGGATTATTTTTGACCCACCCCGATTGGTCTGCTTCCCCCAAGAATGGACCTACTTTATTGAAACTACGTAAAGTATAAGACTGGGGGTAAAGGACAATCCTAAGTGACCCCTCTGGTAGTGTAGCAACAAGATGCCTCCTCTTCTTGAAAGGAAAAGGAGAGGCCTACCCATCCTTAGGGTGCCCCTTCCACTCCTCTTTTTGAAGAAGAATTTTGGATGTCTACTCCTAGATTCCACATGAGAAGTCTGATGGTGCTTGCTTGGCACAAAGCTAAGATTAGGTTATCGGATCTTCCTATCATGCCTCCTAGATCTTGGACCTACTTGTATGGTAGGAGAAAGGGTCCTCATAGGGAATACTCTATGTCTTAGCCTTTGTGGCCTCCTAATGCTCTTGCTTTTTAAGTAGTGAATGGGAAGAGGCCTGCCACTGAGGCGCTAAAGCTGACTCCCCCCATTTTTTCTCAACCTCTTCCTCCCGCTCTCATTCAAGAGTCTATCCCTTTGCTAGAGACAGTTGTGATGGAAACTCCTATGGATGAGAAAGAGCCTTCTATCCCTTCCCAATACTTGGCCTCTAGCTCCAAGAGTAGTAGAAACCGCCTTGCGTGCGAGAGCAAACACCAGCAAAAGGCTCGAGCGATTGAGTAGGCCATCTTGTAGACAAAGGAAGGGGAGTCAACTGCCCCTATTTTATGCCCTCATGATGTGTCCTCCTGTCTCCTACCCTCTACTTTTGTTCAATCAAATCTAGTCCTAATTTCGGCTCCCACTGTGAGTGTGGGTACACCTAATCCTAAAAAGATGTAGGTGTTTATCGATCCTTCGATCAAGCTACCTATTTTGATGTCCCTCCTGGACATCCCACCATTTCCTAAACTTATGGGAATGTTGAATACTTCGGTGGTGTTTGCTAAAGTTTTCTCCTGCTCTTCTGCACCTCTCGCCTTGTCTATGTGTAGTTCACATCCTTTGATCAAGAATAAAGTGGAGGTTGGCCCTTCTAGAAAAGGAGGGCATAAGATGATCCCACCTTCTTCAAAGGCCGGTCCTGCACTAGCTTGTTTCATCCTAGTGATGAACCAAGTTATGGCTTCCCTTGAGTTTGTCACTACTCCCGAGTCACTCTGTGAGCCAAGTAGTGAGTATCAAGCATCGTCCTCCCTATCCATTGAGGTACCACATGGCACTCCATAAAGTTCATGTTCAACTCTTTGGATGAGGTCCTAGCCTTGTCAATGATTCTCACAAAATCGCTAACCATCGCTCCATAATAGCCTAGTGGAGAAGACCTTGCGGGGCCTTCTTCCCTAGCCCTTGTTGTGGGAGGGTCATAAGTGCTTCCCCTTAATATTCCATCACTATAGGATCGTACACCTTCCCCTTATAATGATCTAGATTGGGAAGCGGATGACCTCTTGGTCGATGAGTGTTAGGGGTGAGGCCTCTTCTTTTATCTTTAGAATAGGTGTGTGTATGTGTTGTAATTTTTTCCCCTGTGCTTGTGTTATGTGTTCTTGGATGACCCTTGTCAGCCTTCTAGGTGCTTGGATATAGGAATGATTATGTGTCATAAAAATTCCTCTATTTTTAGCATCATTCTTCCTTCATTTTTAGAAAATTGGGGAAGATGCAAATTGTTGGGGGCATTTAGGCTTCCCTTCCATGTTGACCCAAGGATTTTGTTTTTACTAGCTTCTTTTGTATTCTTCATATGGTCTAATATGGTAGGGGGTTGATGACAATTCATCTATGTACTATTACTATACTTATATATTAATGAGCAACTTTGACCCCAAAATATCAAATCACCCATGTGTCCTTTGTTTGTGATGTCATTGTTTCTCTTTACACTTTTCTTATCTTTCTCTCTTCTCTTGAGATGTGATATTGTGTTGCCTATGTGTTGTCCCTCATATGTGTGAAAAAATCACCATGATGACATCTCATTATGTCCTGTGGGCCACAACATCACTTTTTCACTCTTGCTTTTCTTGCCTTAGAATGTTGTGTGCCTCTACATTCAACACACACCACCCTAAGGAGAAGGCTGCCATATAAAACTTGATTTCAAAAAATGCATTAATTTCCAATGAATATTTTCTTGAGAATCTTTGCAAAACCTTTTTTCAAAGATCGCATTCTCAACTTGGACCCCTAGCAGAGTGCGTTTCCTTCATCATGGGTTCACAACGAAAGAACTTGAAGAAATTTCCTCTGATGAGGGAGCAACTTTTCCTATGGGAGAATCCTTAACCTTCCCCTCGCAAGGGGGCATTTTCTTCCTTTTGAATTCCTTGATGAAGTGAACATCTTTCGAAAGGATTCCTTGATGTTGAATCGATCTGTAAAAAGACACTATCTCACTTTCAAATAGTGCGTCCCTTGAGTGGACCCCTCTTCTTTTGAAAGGTTCTCGAGGGGCCCCTTTGAAATTCTTTCAAATTTTTGATTGTCTACGAGACTATCTGCTTTTTTTCCTACATGGTTGCTTTTTTTTTTTCTGACATGTTTTATTTATGGATTAACATGTTGCTTTGTAGGTGCACCTGTGAAGCTGCTTTCTAGTTCAACTCTGCGGAGTCCCCTTACAATGGGCTTCCTTCATGAGAGAGTACTTGGGGGAATTCCGTCTTGCAGGTCTATGGGCTTGTGAGGCACTTACATCCTATGGGATTTGTCCATCTTTGGTCTGAGGTCCTTTTGTGTACTTTGTGCAACTTCATAGTTCTACGAGGCTATGAATTCCTTTTGTTTGAAACTCCTCAAGAGAGAGTACCTATGGAGTCCTTTTCTTTCCTTTTTCTTTTGATTTTTCCATATTGTGGTTTTCTTCCTCGATAGTTCAAGTATACATCACTAACTCTTCAATCTACTTTACTGAATGCTCATCGATATTTGTGCTCGCTAAAGTGGGGGAAAAATATATAGGACCATATTTGCAGTCCTTGTGTAGACTCCCCTTTCACATACCCTCACCTTAGAAAATCAAGTCCGAAGGAAAAAAACCACATCACCCATCTAGAATGCATCCACTTGGTGCGTGTTTTATGTGTTGATGGTGGAATTTTTGTTATGGACGTGAGTGTGGTGCGTGGATATCTACACGGTGTGCTGACGTCCCTCATAGGTTCCTGCATCCAAAATCCACAGGAATGTTACACACCCAATTGTGGTTTAATTGTAATTCCTCTATGTTACCACCTCACCCAAAAAATGGCTCCTCTCTTCCATTCTGGCCTTCAAAAGTTTCCATTTCAAATTCAATTCATCTCTTAGACATTCATTCAAACTTATTCACACTCTCAAGCATTAGTTCACTTCATCTTCTCACAATTCCAACAATCTCCTCATTTTTCACAAGTCCATTTGAGCATTGTAGCAACTTAGAACTCCATCAAATCCACTTTTGCATGTGTGAGCCAACTATAGAAGTCACAAGTTTGGAGTCTTGTGAGACCTCCCTTAATCACTGTTGTGGTTATGGTGACTTTTCCAAGTTTTTTGCTTGTATTCTCCCTTCATTGGCCTTGATAGCCTTTGGGTGAGGTGGTAATGCTTCATTCCTCTCTTTTGTGATTTGATAGAGTAGCATTTGTCTTTGTAGTGTTCAGTGCATTTTCTTTTATCCACTTTATCATATTTCCTAATCCATTGCTTTCCAGTTGTCCATGGAGGTGGAAACACCAAAGCAGGGGTTTTACTGAGGAAAACCCCTATACAACCCCAACAATTTCCACTTCTTGCTTGTGTGTAGATGAACGTGTCCATGGAGCTCATTGGTGAATTGAAATTTTAGTAGTTGGTTTTCATCACCTTAGTTCTCATCTATTTATTTTACTATTTTTGCATTTACTTTCTACACTTTATTGTTTTGTTTATTTCATTAAAACCTGTTAGCTAGGCTATCAATATGTTTTTGGTAGTTTCTGTACTATACTTTACATTTTTTGGTTGTATGAATGCCAATGCACTAGAGAGACACTAGTGCATCGTGCTATTGTCCCAATCCTATGCTATCGTCCTCAGATAGATATTTTTCTGAGGAATAGTTTAGACTCCATAAATTGGATCATCTAGCCCCAATTATATTTTTGCATCCGTAGAGTGACAAAAGCACTTGAGAGTGCTCTTCATTCTTGATCCCCATCCTAAAACATCTGTTTAGAGTGAGGTAAGTTAGGGAATCCCTCCACTCTTAGCTCTCCGTGACTTGGAGCCTTGACATGGTTGGTCCCCCTCTCTTACACTTTATCGAAAAATAAGGAAACATCCCCTACTTTTGATCAAGAGGGTATCTTGGTGAGACTCCTCCAAGATAGTCTGATATCTCTCCTTCCAAAAACATGAAATAAATTTTACTACAAGAATTCATTTTGTGTATATCACAGAGTTCATGGTCATGCTATTAATGAATGCAAGGCTTTGTGTAATAGAATTCAACATCTTAAGGAATATGGTGCTCTTCCTTCTGTTGAGGCACCTATTTCTTCTAATTGACATTTATTTTCATCTTATTCGGCTCACCCTCGTCTTGCACTAAGTGGGGGAAAGGATTTTGTTAGCCTTGTCCTCGTATGTCACTTGTCGTTGTCTCTTTTGGCTAGTTGTTCACCTTTCATGTACATATAAGAGAAAGCTTGGGATGTGGATGGCATGCCTTAAGTTGACTCACATGTGACATAATTATTCATGACATAGCTTACTGGAAACATATGACTTGGCATAGGGCTCTCCAAGTAAGCTCTCATGTCTTCTTCTAATTTAAAGTAATTGCTCATAGTAATGGTGTTAAAAACCACTTTAAAGTGGGAGCATACATCAACACTCATGTTTCACTGTGTGATTTCTTTCTTCTTGTGATGCGTCCTTTACTTGGTGGTGTCATTGAGTTTGATTTCCTCTAAGAGTCTGATATTTCTTTGACTTGTCCTCTCTTGGAGACATTAGGCATGATGTTCCCTAAGAAGATACCTTGCATGAACTAAGCAAAATCCCTTTGAATATTCCGAACACTTACAATAATTGTTATATGGAAATCTTGCATAACAAATTTTGCATGTCTGTGGAGCCATCTTGTTTGTTCATGAGTCCCAAGCATGCAAAGTTTTTCTTTCCTCATGAAGCTCAAAATTCATTGTTTGTTCATGAGCTCCAAGCATACAAATTTTTTCTTGTCTCATGAAGCTCAAAGATCATTATTGTGTGGCACCTTATCAAATTTATCAGGAGGTATAGTTTTGGTCTAGTTGTATGGGAGCCGAATGGAGGCATGAATTTCCCTTATCCAATTGTGTGTGTGTGTGTGTGAGCACATACCAGTCCTATGTGTATGTGTCTCACCCTCTTGGATTACTCACCTACCAAACAACCTGAAGTTTTGTTGCCTCAGATTGATTATGCATTTTTGGACAAACAACTTAGATCTAATCCAAATTATGTTGGACAAATGGTCGAGGCTTGATCCATCTCTATTTATTTTTCACTTGTTTTTGTTTTTCTTTCTTTTATTTATTGACATTGCATGTTTGTGTATCTTGGTTTTTTGCATATTATACACTTTGTGCATGTCATTTTGTGCTTATGTTATTTTGACATAGGGTCTTGGATCCTGGGGGCTGAGTTACCTCATTGATCTTTGTTATCCTAGACCATTTGCATCGATACAATTGGACCCCTCTTGAATGTCTACTTTAGTGTGAGTTTGAAGCAAGTTCATCCTCTCACTAAAGTGGGCTAAATGTAGTGTCAAAATATGTCATTGTGTACATTTTCACATTTAATTTGGAAATAATTAATGATAAATTGAACTTGATATCACCTGGATCTAGTGTTGTGATTATTTTTACACATCCACATTAGGTTTTGGGCCCTTCTAAGCTAAATAAACTTAAATTTTCCCTAATTTAATGTTGTAAAGTATATTTATTGACACCTTCACATTAAATTTAGAAGGCTTGTAAACTAAGGTGGACCTAATCTAGTATTTTAATGTGTTTTACAAATTCAAATGGGATTTAGGGCGCTTCTAAGCTAAATTGACCAAATTTTTCCTTAATTTCATGTTGTAAAGTATATTTATTTACACTTTCACATTGGATTTTGGGCCCTATTTATTTACACACTCACCAAAACTTTAGCAATCAAAACAGGCCCTATGGGAGCCATTCACCACTTTTGGAGAATCAATCCCATCCAGGTGGGACCCGTTCACCACAAATGGAAAATGAGTCCCATTTGGCCTATTTCAAGGTTTTGAGTGGGAAAAATTGGGTTTTAAGTTCACATTTTATGTATGTCAACCTTTGGGATCTAATACACAAGATATTAGATGGTTTTCCTATATAAATGAGGTTTCAAATCACAATAATTTCATATAAGCCTAAATGATATCAAGTCAAGCACTTAAGAGCTAAGAATTCCAAGACCTCACAAGATCATCAAGAGAGAATTCAAGATCATTTCTAAGGCATTCAACAGTAGAATTCTTCATCAATTATTGTAGCAATTCAAGATCCATCATCATGTCAAGGATATCAAGCATCAAGCATGTTATTGAGCTAGTGTTGTGATGTAGCATTGAAGATCCAAGATCAAACATTGTTCTACTCCTATTGTTAAGATCATGATTTACATCTTTCATGGCCATTTCATGTTGAGTTGTAGATTTACAAGGCATCATTCAAGGTATTATTGTCCATGATTCACGTTCTTCATTTCATGATTCATGCCTTCATCTCATTGTCTCATCATTTTTTTTAATTAACTACAAGGGGTTTGAACAAGGCAAACCCCTATTCCCTAACAACCAAAAATTTCTCTCTCTCTCTCTCTCTCTCTTTGTGTAATTGTAGATCTAGGTTCTTTGAAGACTTGAAATATCATTGAAGATTAGTGTGAAATCTTGGAGAATTTTTTTGGAGTTGTCTCCCCATTTGCAAGGTCATAACCTTCACCAAAAAGTCACCTACAACCCCAAAATCAAGGTTTCAGATCTAGAGACAAAGTGGAGCACAAAGAGTAGACATTGAATACAAGATCTAGACTTTGAAATTCTAGAAAACCCTACTAGACTCATTCATGTAGATTGATGAATGAGTTCTAGTTTAGGTCAATTTTAAGATTTTTGTAGTTTTAGATACCCTTTTCAAAAAACTTGTTCTTGTGTAGAAACCTTGATCTGAGACCGATTTTCCCATAATGGTGAACAAGTCATAGTAGGCCAAAATTTTAGGATATTCAACATTTCAGGCCTCCATTCAAGCTCTCTCAAATTTCCAGGTGCTCCTCTATACTTTCCCAGTTTTTTGTTTTGATTTATTTGCATTTATAGTTCATTTAGTGAAGTTTCTTTCATCATTGAGTTCAATCATTAGATCTTGCATTTCATACATTTTTCCAAACTCTAGCTTGGTGGTGAAACCCTCGTTAGTTTATAATCAGCCCCTCAGATAGCCCTATTGTCAGGTCTCTTTCCCCTTTCTTTGTTGGATTGAGATCTCTAGGGTCTCCTTGAATGTTAATTGGAGAAAAGTGGTGTTCTATGTCTTAAACCATAAAGCATCCATTTTTCTACTAATCACTAACATGAGATAATTATTAAAGAGGTAAGTGGATATGTATTATGAGTGCTTATATAATAGATTTTGAAAGGTGGAGATGGCTATGGGTTCTTGTATAATAAGCTTGTTGAGTTTGGTTTGATCGACATAAGAGGGGATTGTGGTTCGCTTATTGTGGATGGTCATACAATTAATTTTTGAATGTGGATGTGACTATGATTTATTTCCTAATGAGGTGACTTAGTTTAGATTGATCAAAATAAGGGGAGAGTGTGGTTCCCTCCTATATGAGTTTCTATATGAGTTTATATATGAACTTTTTCCTATCCAAGTTCATAAGATCTAAATATATTTCTGTAAGTTCATATTTGACAAACTCAATAGCCTAGGAGAATAATTTGGTTGATTCACCATATATTATTCATCTATTCTAAGGTAGAATTATAATTTTTTCCTTTGGTATAATGACTAGTTGCAAGGAATTTGAACCATTTTGTTTCATGTTCTTCTCGTCTTGCAACCTAGTGATAGGTTGCATGGGCCATTTTGGTATTATTTTTCATTTTTTAGTTTTTGAAAGCTAAGGTAAGAAAAAGATAGAAACCAAAGATCATATGGTTAGAAATAATATAGTCCTATTTTTTCTTGAAGTGGGGAGGTTTAAAGACACACACAAAACACTACAAATATTCTATTAATAGAGTCAATTCTTATGGGATCATAAATATTAAATCTATCAAGTGATGGATAACTAGGGAATGAAAGGACATGAACCATGTATGCACCCATTTCCTTGGAGGTTGAAGCTTGACACAAATTTAGATCCATATCACCCACTTTGAAAGTACATTGTGAGTAACCTCTTAGCCTAACTAGTATATGATGCACCACAAGGAAGGAGGATCAAAGGTTTTAAACTAGGCTATACAAGATTCTAAGGGTATTCTCAATATATACCAAAATAAAAATTGAGGATTATTCCATGAAGATTAAAGTTAAATAATACCAAGCACCAAGGATAAAAGAGTAGTTCCTTCACTTCCCCAAGGTATAAGGTTCTTGGGGGCTTAGCCCAAATGATAAGATGTGAAATTCCAAGAGGTGTGTCTTTCAATTCACCTCCCAAACTTTATACTCCTCTTGAACACTCGAGTTGAGCTCATTCCATTGGTGATGAAATCTAAGGTATGCCTCCTAAAAATAAATTTAGGAAGAAATAGGTGTTTCTAATTGCCAAGATAATGTATGTGTGTGAGAGAAAAGCATACACTCTCACTTCATTGTAAAATTTTATGTGTATATCATAACTTGATTAGATTCAACAATGATTATATGCATATATGCCTATGATATATATATCAAAATTACTTGTGTGTATATTGTAAATTTTTATGTGTATATCACAACTTTTGGGTGTAATTTTTTTTATGAATATACTACCCTAGATATTGTGGGTACTATGTAAATGGTGCAAGTTTGTGATTATACATTTCCTATATTTAAGAATGTATGTGTGTGTGTGTGCATGACAACAAAAAAAGTCTCCCTATACATTTTTGCACTTAATTTGGGAATGAGTAGCATTAAAATGGACCTAATGTTTCCTTTATCTAGTGTTGTAATGTGTTTTTCATATTCATATTGGATTTAGGTCCCTTTTAAGGTAAATAGGATGAATTTTTCCATAATTTAATGTTGTAAAGTGTATTTATTTATATTTTCACATTGATTTTTGGGCCCTCTTACACTTTTGACCTTCATATCATCATTAATGGGCCCCTAAGGCCCTATATTATGCATCTTGAGGCTTATTTCAATCAAAATCCTGACAAGATCAATAAATAAACTTAATTTCCAACTCCACGACATTTCCTCCACCTGAAAAAGCTTGGTGGGAACCATATGCCACTTTGGGTGTATGAGTCCCATCCAAATGGAACCTATATGCTACAAGTGGTGTATGAGTCCCATTTGGCCCCTTTTAAGGGCTTTGAGTGGGAAATCAAAGTTTTAAGTTCAAACGTCATTAATGTCGGCCTCTGGGATCTAATAAATGGTAAGTTGGATGGATTACTTATATAAACAAGGTCTCTAATCATTATTTCATCTAATCCTTCATGATATCAACTCAAGCTATCAAGAGTTAAGAATTCCAAGAATTTACAAGAGTGTTAAGGGAGCATTCAAGAGCATTTCTAAAGAATTCAAGGGAAAAATACTTCATCTTTGGTTGCAAAAATTCAAGATACATCATCATGTCAAGATCATAATGCATGAAGCATTTTGTTGAGCTAGTGTTGTTATGTAGCATTGAAGATCCATTTGCAAGCATTGTTTCACATCCATATCCCATATAAATATCTACATCCCACATTGCCACTTCATGCTAGATTGTTGATTTACATCTCATGACATCATTCAAGGTATCATTTTTCATGTTTCATGTTTCATGTTTCATATTCATATTTCATTGTTTCATCACAAATTTTAATTATCTAAATGGGGTTTGACTAAGGTAAACCCCCATTTCCTAACAATCAAAAAGTTTTTCTCTCTCTACATGTGTGATTGCAAATCTAGGTGTCTTGGAGCTTGAAGGATCTTTGAAGAATAAAGTACAAGATTGAATAAAGTTTTCCAAGTTGTCTCCTTGTTTGCAAGATCACAGAAAGTCACCTATAGGTTGCAAATCAGGGTTTCAAATATGGAAACAAAGTGTGGAAGGAAGAGCAGAGATAGGAGAGCATATTTAGGTATTAACCCTCTGAAAAATTAGAGTGGGAATAATATGCCACTTGTGGCGTATGAGTCCCAATACAAGGATTTTTCCAAATTTTGGGAGATCTAGATCATACACTAACAAATTCTAGTTTTGGCATAGAAACCCTAGTTTGAGACTAAATCACCCAGACTGGCATATGAGTCCTAGTGGGCATCAAACAATAGGTTTTTATGGTTTTGGAGCTTTTTTTGACCTCATCCTTCTTCTAGGTGAACCTTTGTTCATTTCTAGTTTGTTATTCTATATTTCAATTTCATTTCCTAGGTCATTTAGTTACATTTTGCATGACACTTTGCATGTTATATTCATCTCTTATTTTTCCAAGCCTTAGCTTGGTGGTGAACCCCCTTTTAATTTCTAATCACACACTAGGACACCCTATTGCAAGATCTCTTTCCCCCTTTCTATATTTGTATCGAGATCTCTAAGCTTTCCTTGAATGAAACTTGTAGAAACTTGTCAGCTCTATCCCTCAAAACATAGGGCATATATTTTTCTATGCTTCATATATATATATATATATATATATCAACCCATATGTATCCCACATGTATATATGTCATGCATGAATTTGTATCCTAAAAAATACTATTTATATTTTATTATGTTTGTATCTCATAAAATCAAACCAAGTGTATATTTAATAGAAAAATTATGTTCTTAGGCATATAAAACAAATATATAAATTATATCCAAAATATTAATACATTTTACAATTTGTATGGTACAAATGTATGTTCATATGAAATTATGTACCATCAAAATATTTAGTGCCTTGAAGAAAAACAAAAAATAAAATTGCAACAAAAGTGTAGGATGCTATATGTCAAAATTGATTTGTCATCTCTGTTACATCCCACTTGTCCCCTAGCTATTTTGATGTTGTGTCCTAGCTATTTTGATGTTGTGCCCTAGTTATCTCGATGTTGTTTCTCAAGCATGTATATATATGTCGTTACTTAGCTTGTTGATTCGATATATACAATGCATATATAACTATTTAAATTAAGTTCATTTGACAGATGTTTTCATGCTTACATAGATGCAGATGCAAAGATGTAGTGAGATTTTAGACTAACTATTTGATTTTGACCTACTAGTTGCCGAAAGTTATCACCTACAAGAAGGGAGGGAAATTATCATTAGGTACGAGGGGTAATGGAAGAGAAGTCTAGTGCAATCTGAAACCTAGCCTATAAGTTTGTGACTGTCATTTGAGTAGGATTGGAACTACAAGTTTAGAGTTGTCAGGTAAACCACAAGGTTGACCCTAGGTGCTAGGATCACCTAACCTATGTTGTTGGTTGTGTAGCATCACCTTATTATTTCTTTTGAATTCAAAAATTAAAATTTAATGTTTAAAGTACCTTGAATTTTGGATTGTCTTTTGGTGAACATTTAAATGGCTCTCGAAATATTTAATAATTATTTAATCGATCAAATATAAAAGAATTAAACTTAATATCTATCGATAATCTCAAAACACATTTATAGAAAAAAAATTGAAGTAATTATATTAATAACATTCCTATTTAAAGGACAATCGTCAATTATTTTATTATTAATATTTAAAAGAATAATCTTAATGCATCTATATAGGGGTGAGTAATTTATATTTATCAACTTTAGGTTTAAAAAAAGAAGCCGAGTCTCATCTAGAGAAATGGTGTTAATACATACACGAGTGCATACTCCTGAATATAATATTTTTTTAAAAGCTCATGTCACTGGAGGATATTCATTCGAATAAAGTTTATAAATTAATTTTTTTTTGGCCTTTGTATTTGGTTGGGCAGAAAACTTACAAGAGGAAAATAGAATGAAGGGACAACATCCGCAACACCACCCAAGACAGAGTTGCAGATGGTGGATTCAAAACAATGCAAGAATGAAATCGGTTAGGGATTTTAACTATGCATGGAGGATTTAAAATTTTCAAGTTTGGGGGAAATTTAAGAAAGAATTCTCATTCACATGGGAGGGGGAAAGGAAGAATATACACGAGATAAAATTTAGAAGATAGATGGTAGAGTGTTGGAGAATGAAGGAAGAAAAAAGAAGTTATCATATTATCACACATCTAAGTATAAGAAATAGAAGGTAGAAAATAGTGTAGAAGATAAACAACAGTGTGGAAGGTAGACAAAAGTCTAAAAACATAGACGCATAGAATAGCAGTGATAGAATGGAAGATAGCTAAGAAAAGGAAGTCCAAGATGACAGAGAATAGAAGGCTTACACAGTAGTGAATAGGAGTGAACAGAGATAGATCTCCGACTGAAAAAGGTCATGCTATCCATCTTTCTTTGTCCTCATTCTTCTGGGAATTTGCAAGAGCAACCTTATTTGCCTTGAAATTTCTTTATTGTTTGAGAAAGATAGATAATAGTTTATTTAAACCAACTATTGAGCAGGAAAGGTTGCATTATGTCTCTTGAATAATTCTTAAAAAGCTTCTTTAAATCAATTGGACTGGGATAGTACATTCTTGAGAGGTCCTCCCTTATCAGAGAGAAAATTCCTTAGTTTCTTGAATAGTTGTGAACTTTTAATGGATAAAAAAGATTATGGAATGAATTATTAAATGAGCACAAAATCAACAAACACTAACCACTGTTCTTTGAGGGTTTGAGTCAAGAATGAAAGACAAATTTTCCTAGGAGAAAAAGAATAGTAAATAATGTTCATTAGGATTGTAACAACCAATAAATAAAAGAAATTAGTGTTTTTCATTTCTAGAATTAACGATAAATTATTAAACTAGAAATGTGTTAACCAATAGAAAGTAGATATTCTCTGGGGTAGCCTTCCTATTTTTATTAACCATTATGAGCAACCTAGTCTAGTCATGTCAGCTTAGAGATACCCTCATGAGTCAGTATGTAGTAGCATAAGAGACATACATAATGGTTAAATTTCATTATATGATTCATGCTGAGTAGGGTTATAAACTTGACTGCATGACTTTTTCATGTTGAAATTATTTAAAACCTTGGCCAAGGTGATGCTACTACCTATTAGTGTCAGACAGTTTTTGCCCCAAATATCCACCCTAATTAGATGTCATACTAGTTAGGAGTTTCCTATAGTGTATGACCAACTAGGGATTGCATAGGGAAAAACACTAGTATAATATTAAATTAGAATCTATTTCCATTACTTCTCTATGAAGGGTCAATCCTTTCCATTAGGAAATGGCATGGCAGACTAGTAAGTCCGTGGATGGGCAGAAAAGTGCCCTGATGATATTTTCCCTCCAAAATTTTAGCAGTAAAAGATGCTTAAAGTTCTAGATAGAATAGACGAATTGAAGGAAAATTGTAATCTCAAATTCTATATATCTTTGTAATGGTTACTTACTCTAAAGGTTTTCCTTTCAATTATCTTTCTTGCATTTCAATTTAAATCAGCTTAAACTTCATGTTCTTTTAAAATATATATATATTGCTATGTACTAGTTTATTTATGCTTTTTAGTTTATGCAAGTTTATATCATAATTAAATGTTGCAATTTTAATAGTTGGTTAGTTTTAGTTTGTTACATATGGTATCAAAGTAACCAGGTTCAACATTGAACCTAGGGATTGCCACCACAAGAAAATTAAGGAGTAATAAAACTGAAATGAAGTATTTTAGTTTTTTTCCAGGATGTGGATTCATACCACTAAACATAAAAGAGTTTGAGATCTAGTTTATTCTTAGCTTTGGAGAGTAACAAGTTTGAAACATGATTATTCATGTTGCACTCCACCCTTTGATAATGAAACCCTAGCTGATGCACTTAAATTACTGAGAAGAGAAAGATAGCCTTGGACAACTTCAAGAAGAGAAGAAGTGAGAACAACCATCATGGAAAATAAGATACCTAAAACTAAAAACAAATCAATAACTCTTGTTGTAAACAAAAATGAGTCTAATGACTCAAAAGAACTTCATGTACCTACTTTGGGTTACCGACTAATTCCTTATTCCATGTTAGAAGGGAAAGAAGATCCCATAATTGGAAGTGACAATAGCTCTTAGATAAGGGCTTTGAGATGTGAATAATGTTAAAAAAAAAATTGTAGTGAAAATAAAATATCAATTTTGTTGTGTGTAACCTTTGAATTAAATGTATGTAAGTAAATAATGGAATAAAGAGACTAAAAGGATGTTTATTTAACATGTTAATTAAGTAATTTAAATATGTCTCATATGCAAGAAGGTAGAGGGGAAACTGGACTCTTGGAGACTCCTTTAGCCAAATTAGATAGGCTTCTCCTCATGATACAAGACACCTAAGCCAGGCCCCATCATTTGGAGTAGAGGGAAGATAGACACACAAGAACTCAGAATGAGGAACATGAGTCTCAGTTTGGAAACAAAAATACTAAAATAGACCACACACATCAAACTGACAGTGAAGAACATACCTTTTCCCAATCTAGTAAAGATAAAACAGTACACAGTGCCATTTCTGATGACATGAAAAGGTTAAACCACCCTAGTATAATAGATCCAAGGTCGATGATGCCACTGAGGCATGGTTAACTGGAATGGAAAAATATTTTGAAATCTAGGATTATACTAAGAATATGAAAGTAGTACGGGGGGCTTACCAGCCAATGAGAGAGGTTGCCGATTGGTGGGAAAACAATAAGATCAAATTAGGCTTGAAGTCTACCAATGTGACATGGGAGCAATTTGTAGAAATTTTTAGGCAACGATGGATGCCTCAATTAATTTTTGAGCAAAAATTGATAGACTTCCAAAGAGCTGAGACAAGGGGAACTTTCCATACATGCTTACTGGGAGAAGTTTACCCGTTTCATCAAGTATGTTCCTCAATTTCAAAAAGATGAAAAGTACATAATTAGAAAGTTTATTACGGGTCTCAACAATCATATAAGTGGGTCTATAGATGTTTTGGCTCCTGCTACTATGAATGAAGCCAATGAAAAGGCTGTAAGACAAGAAAAAAAGCTCAAAACGGATGAATCCATTAGGGATAGGAATAGAAAGAGGAGTAATTGGTCACAAAATTCCCAGTAATTTAAGAAGAAAGGAGATAGGTTAAGATCCAGGAACAAAAATGTAAAAGGGTTAAAGGGAGGCCATTAGGATAATCAGGGAGATAGGAGGGGTTTTGATAAATCTAGAAGGGGAAATGTGGAAAATAATAGAGGAACTGAAAAGAGAGGACCCCCAGGGGGATGTTTTACATGTAGAGGAAATCATTATGCCAATCATTGTCCCACAAGAAGTTAAGGGGGGGAAAAATAGAGGAACCCTTTACCTCTATGCAACAAACAACATTTCAGCAAAGAATCCATGCAACAGTGGACAACAAAAAAGTAGAATACCAGTTTACCCCAGTAGAGACTCCAAGTATGCTATATGGAAACCCCATAACTATACTCATAGACACAGGAGCTACATATATTTTCATTTCTCCTAAATTTCTAAGAAAATTTCCTAAAAGAGTAGGATTTATGGCTAATTCTTAGACTGTTGAGTATGCCAACTAGTTGAGAGCTCAGGTAGAGTAGTTTTTATTTGAGGCCAAGGTTGAGCTCCCAAGCCTTACCACAGAAGTAGACTTATATGTGTAGCACCCCTAGGCACCTATGATGTCATTCTAGGTATTAATTGGTTGGGGAAACACAAAGATAATTTTAACTGTTATGACAAAATAGTTGAGTGCAAGAATGACCTAGGAAATAAAGTGTTGGTGTAAGGCACTCATCATGAGGTCAAGTTGCGACAACTCTTTGCTATAAAATAAAAGTGAAGTGGAAGGAAGGGTTGTCAAATATTCACAGTAAAAATGAAGGAAAATAGTGAAAACAAAGAAATTGCTTACCATGATGACCTAATTATGTATGAAACTAGCTATCTTCAAGGGGAAAGTTCAATAGAATATGAGAAACCAAAGGAATATTTTGAAGAAAAATATCCCTATCTTTGGGATTATCAGGGTGTATTTCTTGAAGAGTTACCTAGGTTACCACAAAAAAATATATTCAATTTTTGCATTGAGTTAGTACCAGGAGTAGCACCAGTGTTGAAATATCCCTACCATATGACAACTATAGAACTTATGGAATTGAAAGCCCAATTACAAGAGTTACTAAGAAACTTTTTGATTAGACTTAGTGTGTCGCCATGGGAGGCATTGGTAATGTTTGTTAAGAAAAAGGATGGAACCCTTCGTCTCTGCATAGATTATAGAATGCTAAACAAGTTAACCATCAGGAACAAGTACCGTCTACCCCGCATCAATGATTTTTTTGATCAAATGTGTGAAGCAACAGTTCTCTCTAAAACAAATATACAATTAGGGTATCACCAGTTAAGGCTTAGAGATGAGGATATCCACAAAATAACCTTTAGGACTTGTTATGGGCATTGCAAGTTCACCGTATTACCATTTGGGCTTACTAATGTCCAACTGCATTTATGAACCTGATGAACACTGTGTTCAATGATTGCTTGGATAAGTTTGTTTTGGTATTCTTAGATAATATTCTAATTTACTCTAAGAATGAAGAAAATTATCAACATTTGCAAAAAAATTTACAGCTCTTGCACAAAAAAAAGTTATATGGGAAGTTATTCAAATGCACTTTCTTTTAGAAAGAAGTACAATGCCTGGGTCATATCATCTTAGAAAAAGGTATTGATGTGGATCTAGCTAAAATAAAGGCTATAACAGAATGGACCACCCCCAAGAATGTGCATGAAGTAAGAAGCCTAATGGGCTTAGCAGGCTACTACAAGAAATTCGTAATGAAATTCTTGTGTATAACATACCCAATCACATTACTCCAAAGGAAAGGGAAAAATTTTGTATGGAAAAAAAAGTGTCAGAAAGCATTTGAGATCCTTAAGAAGAAGCTAATCATGACACCAGTATTAAAAGTACCAAACCTGAGGGCTAATTTTTGGTAGTAACTAATGCATTATGGGAAGGACCAAGTGGCTTACTAATGTAGAATGGGTAGGTGATAGCTTATGATTCCCAAAAACTCAAAAGTTATGAATAGAACTATGCACCACATTATCTGGAGCTCGCTACTATAGTGAATGATTTACAAATGTGGCGTCACTACCTACTAGGAAAACCATTTGAGCTCTGATAAGATCACCAGGGGTTGAAATTCATATTTACCCAACTTAATCTCAATGTGAGGGAAAGACGGTGGTTGGAATTAATCTCATACTATGATTTTGAGATTAACTACATTAAAGGGAAATAAAATTGAGTAGCAAATGCTTTGAGCTGCCGACGACATGTTAATGCGGTAACCACAGTGCATTTAGATTTTAAAAACTTTGTGCTTCATTAGCTAAAGGATGACATATATTATCAGTAGGGAAAGGTAGGTCTACAACTCAACCCTCAAGATCCAAGGTATGACAGGTTTAGAATTGAAAATGATGGGTTACTAAGGTATCAAGGTAGAATGTATATACCCAAAAGCACCGAAATTAGAAATTTGATTTGGAAGGAAGTGCACTCTACACCATATTCCGGACATCTTGGGGTTACTAAAATTTTAGCAGATATCAAACCCCTATATTTTTGAAAGGGAATGAAAAAAGATGTCGCAAGATTTGTGGCAAGCTATTTAGAGTGCCAGAGAGTTAAGGATGAACATCAACACCCCGCAAGATTGTTGCAACTTAACACAATACCTAAATGGAAATGAAAGATAATTAGTATGGACTTCATCCATGGATTACCTATGTCTAGAAACAAACATAACGCCATATTGGTAGTAGTAGATAGACTTACCAAAGTAGCACATTTCATACCAAGAATCTTAATAGATGGTGCACCAACTATTGCCTATAAATTTATGCAAAAAGTATTTCAATTGCACGGAGTACCTAAGAAAATAATATCCAATAGGGATGCTAGAATGATATCCAGATTTTGGAAAACCTTGTTTACAACCCTAGGTACACAATTGAACATTAGTTCCTCCTACCATCCTAAAACATATGGTCAAACAGAAAGGGTCAACTAGATCATATAGGTTCTTCTTTGAATGTACTTCATGGATCGGCAGTACAAATGGGAGGACTATCTTCCCTTAGTTGAGTTTACTTATAACAACTCCTATCAGTCATCAATAAAAATGGCACCATTTGAGGCACTATACAAAAGGAGGTGTAGAACTCCTATTAGCTGAGATAAGCTAGAAGATAGGATAACCCTCGGTCTAGAAATGCTCTTAGAAATGGAAGAGCCAGTAAAGTTGATCAGAAAAAGGTTAGTAGAAGCTAACGATCGACACAAAAGCTATCCGGATGCAAAATAAACTCCCAAAAAATTGAAGTGGGAGAGAAAGTGCTTCTTCATATCAAACATCATAAAATTTCCATAAAATTTGGAAAATCAACCAAACTTTCCCCTTGATATGTTGGACCATTTTAATTCCTAGAAGTTATCAATCTAGTTACTTATAAAATTGCTCTACCACCAGCTCTCACCTGGTTACATGATGTTTTCCATGTTTCATAGCTTAAAATGTATCTATCTAATTTTTCACATTTAATTGATTGGAACTCCTTATAGGTATAGGACCTAGGGGTAGTCATGATCGAGCTAATCAGGGTGCTTGAGTACATAAGCATTGCTTATGTAATAGAGAAGTTACCCAATGTAAGGTCCAGTGGGACAAGTACCTAGAAGACAATGCCACTAGGGAGGACTTCAATGAAATGCATCATATTTAAACTTTTAATATCTATTGATAATTTCAAAACACATATTTATATAAAGGAAGTGGAAGTAATTATTAATAACGTTCCTATTTAAAGGAAAATCATCAATTATTTTATTATTAATATTTAAAAGAATAATCTTAATGCATTTATATAGGGGTGAGTAATTTATATTTATCAACTTTTATTTTTAAAAAACACCCGAGTCTCATCTAGAGAAATGGTGTTAATGCATGTATGCAGGTGCATACTCCTGAATATAATATATTTTTTTAAATCTCACGTCACTGGAGGATATTCATTCAAATAAAGTTCATAAATTAAAATTTTTATGGCCTTTGTATTTGGTTGGGTGAAAACCTTACGAGAGGAAAATAGAATGAAGGGATAACATCCACAATGCCACCCAAGATGGAGTTGGAGATAGTGGATTTAAATTGATACAATAATGAACTCGGTTAGGGATTTTAATTAGGTATGGAGGATTTAAAATTTTCAAGTTTGTGGGAAATTTAAGAAAGAATTCTCATTGGCATGGGAGGGAGAAAGGGAGAATATAAATGGGAGAAAATGTAGAAGATAGAAAATAGAGTCTTGGAGAATGAATGGAGAATAGAGAAGTTAGTAGATTATCACATGTTTGAGTATAGGAAATAGAAGGTAAATGATAGTGTAGAAGATAGATGACAGTGTGGAAGATAAAGGACAGTCTAAAAACATAGATGCATAGACCAACAACGATAGAAGGGAAGACAGTTGGGAAAGGAAATCCAAGATGACAGAGAATAGAAGGCTTACACAACAATGAATAGGAGTGAACAAAGATAGCTCTCCAACTAAAAAAGGTCATGCTATCCATCTTTCTTTGTCCTCATTCTTCTAGGAATTTGAAAAGGAAACATTATTTACCTTTAAATTTATTTATTTTTTGAGAAAGATCGATAATAGTGTATTTAAACAATCTAGTGAGCAAGAAAGGTTGCATTATGTCTCTTGAATAATTCTTAAAAAGCTTCTTTTAAGAAGTTGGACTACGATAGTAGATTCTTGAGAGGTCCTCACTTATCAAAGAGAAAATGCCTTAGTTTCTTGAATAATTGTGAACTTTTATTGGATAAAAATGATTATGGAATGAATTCTTAAATGAGAACAAAATCAACAAACACTAACCATTGTTCTTTTAGGGTTTTATTCAAGAATGAAAGAAAAAATTTCCTAAGAGAAAAAGAATAGTAAAGAATGTTCATTAGGACTGTAACAACCAATAAATAAAATAAATTACTATTTTTCATTTCTAGAATTAACAAGAAATTATTAAACTAGAAATGTGTTAATCAATAGAAAGTAGATATCCTCCAAGGTAGCCTTCCTAAATTTTTATTAACCATTATAAGCAACCTAGTCTAGTCATGTCAACTTAAAGATACCCTCATGAGTCTATATGTAGTTTTTGGCAAGATACACTACACAAGTCATCCGGTGTTGTCATTGATGGAAATCCTAGTCAGTGATTCGATCTGTATGTCAGTATTTGTTCGTACCGGAAGTCAGATTGAAGCTAAGTGATTAACTGTCAAGTTAGAACAAAGTATCCAACAAAATTGTGTTAATTGATTCATATGCAATTTTCTATTATCATTTTGAGTTGTGGATCTTAGGGAAGGTTTTTTGATGTATGATCTATGTTATCCTTGAATCTTAGAGCCTTGTATCGATTGGTGTGCAAGTTAGAAGATTTGGTTGATTGATTTTTTGTTTAACAGTGCAAGAAGGCTGACTAAGTGAATATAGTGTGTTGTGGATCTTCGAGGAGTAATTTTTTGAAGGTGTTTCATGTTTGAGGATGTTATTTTGGTTCCTCACTATGTTGTGGCTGACTTTGGTTGGTGCACACTAAAAATTATTTGTGGATTGAGCCGATGGTTTGTAAATATTTTATGTTTTATTGAAGCCGATATGTGGTTGATTAAATATTTAATTGCAGATATATATAAACAATCATTTATATCATTTGGATGAGTGTACGAAGTGTGTTGATGTATGTTGTGAAAGTTAGAAGGATTGCAGATTGATTATGCATAGTTTCACTTATGCATAAAAGGATTTGTAATTCAAATTAAAGCAGATAGAGTAGAAGAGTAGAATCAAACTAAAGGTCAATAATTCAATTGATGTGCTTAACCGGAACTGTTATCAGATATTAGCAGATGTTATTCTCTCAGTTCAAATCTTTTAGATGTAATCCAAATCTTTTGTAAGATAGTGAGTCTTCTTTTTGTATCTGAGCAGTGAGCTCTAGGTAGTGTGTCTGAATGCATGTGCATTCCCTTTTGTAAACACCTATTTTGAGTATACTTATAATATTGTGGATTGACCTCCACAGTGGTTTTCCCCCTAATAGGGTTTCCACGTAAAAATCCTCGTGCTATGGTGTTGTGGTTGATTGCTTTGTGTTGCTGCATCTTTCTTTTGGTTCAATGCTATAAGTGGTTTAAAGATAAGATTAATAAAGTTAAAATTTGTAGAATACTAATTCGACCCCTTCTCTTAGTGTTCCTTGATTCCAACAATTGGTATCAGAGCCTAGTTCCTCGGAAGAATTTTAAAATCTTGGGGAAGATCCGAGAAAGTGATTCAATGGATTCAAGCAGTCTTCAACAACAACTTTTGGTGGCACTAGATGATCTTGATCAGTCCAAATTTGAAGTGCAGGAATTGCAAGAAAGCCTTATGAATGCTAAGAGATTCATTCAATCATTGAAAGACAAAATCAATGAGTCAAGGGAAAAGAGAAAGGAGCTTTGTGATCAACTTAAGCAGAAAGAAAGTAAAAGCATGGAAGATGAACACCTGAATCAAGCCTTGAAGGAAAAGAAAAAAGAATGCACGAAAAGTTCACCAGAGAAAATGTTGTCCTAAAGCATGAGATGGAATCTATTGTGATGAGGATGCCCAAGGAGAATGAAGAGAAAAAGAAGAGTGAAGAGAATCTTACTTAGTCCTTGAAAGAAAAATCTGAGGAATGCAACATAATTAATGATAATTTCATTTAGCTGGCACTTGATTTGCAACAATCCAAAGACAATGAAGAAGAGCTTAAAAGACAAATTGTTACCCTGAGAGATGAACTTGCTATTGCAAATGAATACAAGGAGAAGTTCAAGATTAGCTCAACCAAGCTTGATGAACCAATTAAAAGTTAGAGAACTAGAAGTGACAAGTGAGGTCTTGGCTATGAGAAAGGAGAAAGTTACAGATTTGGACAAAGGAATTTTAGACAAGGAAATCAGATGAACAAAGTTGGAAGGCATCCAATAAGACAACCCAATGCTCAAAGGTTCAATGGTTATTGTTTTTCTTGCAATAAATTTGGTCATATGGGTGCTCAATGTAGAAGTAGAATGAATCCAAGTGGTCCATCATTCTCCGGTCAGTGTTTCAATTGCAATAAGTATGGTCATAAGTCAGTTGAATGTAGAAATATGTCAAACAACTTTTTAAATAGAAATGTCAAATGCTATACCTACAATAGATTTCGTCATATTGCTAACCAGTACAAGTCAAGAGAAAATAAATGGAACAACTAGTTTGGAAAAAGAAATGTTGTGTCTTGTAACTGTAACAAATCTGATTACATTGCAATATTTTGTAGAAGTAGAAAGGGTCCAGTAAATCAAGGGAAAAACATGCAAAAGGATGAAAAGGGAAAAGGAAAAATTACTAGAGATGAGATCAGGAAGAAAATGAAGAAGATATGGGTCAAGAAGAGTCCTTCTGATGTAGGAAATGGTTCTACACCAGAATATGGTTCTGGTAATTCCTCCAAGAATTAGGTTATGGCCTTTGGCCTAGGGGAAGTTCTCAAGAAAATATTTTAACCCCCTTGTCGGTAGTTGGTATCAGAATGTGGAAGATAAAAATGATTGCATTAGTGATGTGTAGATGTTTTGGGATCTTTTGTGGAGGATCTTTGTGCAAAATTGAAGGTCCACAAAATAATTTTCTTTCACAGTCTATGTAAATAGGGTATCCGAAATACCTAGGGAAAAAGAATTTATTGCGATGAAAAAGTTAGGTGTACGAATGATAAAAAGTCATTTTTATCCCTCGTTTGTCACATTGTACTTCAAGAAGAAGAATTTTGAAGAGCTCTGCAAGCGAACCTTGGTGAGATTCAAGTCTGAAGGTGATTCGACGATCAAACCCTCATCCAGTGAAAAGATATTTATCTAGATTCTTGTGAATTTGAAATTTCTGGAAATGGTAACTCCATTAGTTGTTGATATTAAGGAAAGGCCCCATTCTAAATTCAAATGGCACCCATTCAAATCCATCGAGATAGAACCATTAGGTGCATTTTCTTCTGTTCTGTATGGCATTTTTCATATCGAAGATATTAGGGCATACATTCATTTAAATGTTGAAGAATTAGGAAGCTCCCAGTTGCTAAATTTTTATACCAATCATATTTTGGGTGAAGATTTCTATGTGAAACCTGAATTTAAAAAATGGGAGGAGAAGAAGTTCACTCAAATTGTAAAAATTCCAGTGTTCAAAGAAAATGAATGGGTTCAGTATATATTGAGTCGAGTGCATGTTGAGTTCATGTGGTTAAGACAACCTTTCAAAATTACAAAGGAAGCTATAAGGATAGTTACTAGTTTGAATTCATCTGGTGGATTTCCCACATTGAAAGTTGTGAAGAATCAAACAGTTACAAATGCAACTGGTTCAGTGTTCGAAAAGAGAGCTATGAAAATTTATGATATTATTGAAGTGGATGTGATATTTTCTTCTATGGCCATTGGGTACAAAATCTATCACTCCAGCCAGGATAATTCTGTATCTGGAACAACAATCTATGTAGCATATCAGATGGTCAAAGAAAATGTAAAATATGACCTATGTGAGTTACTCTACAGCCAGTTAATTGAGAATCTTAGCAAAATCAAGAATGATAAGAAGAATTCTTTCAAGTATGGTAATTTGTTGCTATTTTTATTCTTCTATTTCATGAATGAAGTTCTAGGAGTTGGAAAAGTGCATTGGTAAAGTGATAAACCAATAGCTGTTCAAATTAGAGACATCTTGTATGGAATTAGTGACAACAAAGCTAGAAAAATTGTTATTTGGGGTTATTTTAAGAATTTTCAAAATGAAATGCAATCCAGGGAAAGGATTCCCACATCTATTTTGGAAAAGTACAAGGACACAATTTTCTTCATGGTTGATATTGATTAGTGCTTAATGGAAGTTGTATCTAACCTAGAATAGTTTGGATAATGCCTAAGGGTTATGAGGTTGATGAAATTTTTTTGGAGCTATATGCTCAACACTTGTTTAGTAAACCTCGAGATCTAACAGAAAAAAGGTTTGGTACCTTTGAATAGAAGAATATGCAAGTGCATGTAGAATTGAAGAAGCCTATGATAGTAGACAAAGAGTGAGAAAGGAAGTTGAAACTTTTGCAGAAAGTATTGGCATATTAGTTGAAGCCTTGAGGGAAGCAAGGAAGAAAAGAGAACAAGCTAAAGTAGGAGAGTCTGCTAGTCTGACAACATCCTCTACCAGATCTAGATCTACAAGGATCTCTACACTCTCATCTAGTCCTGCAAAGAATTCAAGCCCTATGAAAGCTCAAGTCAAGACATCCGAGAGAGAAAGAAAGAGGAAGAAGGATAAAAGCACAAAATATGTGTTGCTATTTCAGAAGATGAAGAAGTTGAATTTGATGAAGAGGTAAGAGAAATCAAGAATAAAGGCTCAAAGGCATCTAAAGTATCAAAGGACAAGCTCTCTGATGAAGAGAAAGCAAAGAAAAAGATAAAAACTAATAAATTATGTATGTCTGTAGAAGAATTCAAAAAAGATTTGATTAAGGATGGTAATATTAGGCCACTTTGTGAATGGTATGACACCTTTGATAGTGTCGGTCAAAGAATTCTTGAGGAAGCCACAATAAAGTATTTGAATAATTTCAATATGACTCTCATAGAAATAATGTTGTATTTTCTTAAATGGCTATATGAAGTTTTCGAAATGAGGAGAGTGAATGCAAGAACTAAAGAAGAGAAAATGAGAGAACATATACTTTTTTATCTATGTTTGGTGATGTCAATAGAAGAGATGAAGAAGATTCTAAGTGATGCAAAAAGGGATTTTAAGAGAAAGACAAGGGTGAATAAGTTGATGATTGGGAAAACTGAAGAGGTGGAAAAAGACACTGAGAAAATCCTTAAGGCAATTCTATTGAAGAACATGTACAGTGTTGTTTTTGAAGAAGTGCATAGTGAAAATGTTCCATTTGGTCTGGAAGTTGAAGAAGGAAAAGAAGATACAATTGAGGACACTATGAATCCTCTTAACTGTATGCAAGATGCTAAAATTCCTATGGAGACTAAAGCTCCTAAAGAGATGTTAGGTGAAGAAGTAGAGATTCTTGAAGCAAAGGAAGAATCAGTGACTGAAGTGAAGAAGGCTAAAGTAAAGGAAATTCATGTGGAAGCAAGAGACACTGCTAAGGCAGTAAAGGAGTTTTTGGAGGAGCAATAGGAGGAGTTTGATACTAAATTGATTAAAGGTCCTATCAACTTGGCCACTCTATCTCCCATTGAGAAATTGAAGTTAGCATCATTTGCTCAAGCCAAGGCAAGGGAGGAAATACTGAAATCTCATATTATAGATAGTGAGCTGTCGAGTCTTGCATCTAGTATCCTTGAGAAGATCATGCCTACATATGTTAAGGATTCATTTGATTCTCCATCTGGTTAGCTGAAGAAACTTGTCAATTCTATAAGTACTCACTTTGAGTCACTTGAGAAGTCAGTTATGGATAAGGTTTAGAAGGAATTTGATGCTAATAGGTTTGGTAGATTAAAGGGGATGATTGCTAATGATAAATATTTGTTAGCTACCTATGTAAAGAACGTTCAAGGTGATTTTTCTAAAGGTGGAAATATTTACAAGTCATGTTTATCATTGTCTAAATTCACTGAAGACACTGGAAAAAATGAATGAATATGAGAAACAGTTAGCAGATATCTCTTAAGCATTTGATCCTCTAACCATTTATGTTGGAAATCAAGAAGGTCAAGTCATATCCCTGCTTGAAAAATTCAAAATTTTGAAGCATGAAGAAGGTAGAATTGTTGAAAGAGTATGTGAGTTCAGAGGATTGATTGGTCCTAAGATGGAGACAATGCTTAGTGCATTCAAGGAAGCACAAGATGCTATGCCTGTTAGTGATCCAATAAACCTTGAGTCAACAAAGATGCAATCTTAATTATTCTGTGGTCACATGACTATTTTGGAGAGTATCAAAAAGAGTTGGGACACTAGTTTGAGCCTGTTGAAGAGTAATTTTGCAGATATATTCAAGTTTATGTAAGTTGTAGAAGCATGTTTGTACATATGCAATTTTTTCATAGAAATTGTGTTTTATTTTTGGTATATGGATTCCCGTCTTTGCCATTGATGTCAAAGGGGGAGAGTGGGACAGTGAAAAATGTCATATTTATCTCATGGGGAGTTGTGTTTTGAATATTTGAAGGTTGGCAATGTATTCATGTTGGTACTGATCTGACATTTAGTCATTTTTCACTGAATGTTACCATCAATGCCAAAGTGGGAGATTGTTGGCAAGATACACTGCACAAGTCATCTAGTGTTGTCATTGATGGAAACCCTAGTCAGTGATTCAATCTGCACATCAGTATTTGTTCATACCAGAACTCAGATTGAAGCTAAGTGATTAACTATCAAGTTAGAACAGAGCATCTAACATAATTATGTTCATTGATTCATATGCAATTTTTTGTTATCATTTTGATTTGTGGATCTTAGGGAAGGTTTTTTGATGTATGATCTATGTTATCCTTGAATCTTAGAGCCTCGTATCGATTGGTGTGCAAGTTAGAAGATTCAGTTGATTTATTTTTTGTTTAATAGTGCAAGAAGGCTGACTAAGTGAATATAGTGTGTTGTGGATCTTTAAGGAGTAATTGTTTGAAGGTGTTTCATGCTCAAGGATGTTATTTTGGGTCCTCACTATGTTGTGACTGACTTTGGTTGGTGCACATTGAAAATTATTTGTGGATTGAGTTGACAGTTTGTAAATATTTTATGTTTTATTAAAGCTAACATGTGGTTGATTAAATCTTTAATTGTGGATATATATATAAGCAATCATTTATATCATTTGGATGAGTACATACAAAGTGTGTTATGTATGTTGCGAAATTCAGAAGGATTGTAGACCGATTATGCACAGTTTCACTTGTGCATAAAATGATTTGTGATTCGAATTAAAGTAGACAAAGCAAAAGAGAAGAATTAGACTGAAGGTTAAGAATACAATTGATGTGCTTAACCGGAACTGTAATGAGGAATTAGTAGATGCTATTCTCTTAGTTCAAATCTTCTGGATGTAATTCAAATCTTTTGTAAGACAGTGAGTCTTCTTTTTGTATCTGAGCAGTAAGCTCTAGGTAGTGTGCCTGAATGCATGTGCATTCCCTTTTGTAAACACCTATTTTGAGTATACTCATAATATTGTAGATTGACCTCCATCATGGTTTTTCCCCTAACAGGGTTTCCACGTAAAAATCCTTGTGTTATGGTGTTGTGGTTGATTTCTTTGTGTTGTTGCATCTTTATTTTGGTTCAATGCTATAAGTGGTTTAAAGATCAGATTAATAAAGTTGAAATTTGTAGAACACTGATTCACCCCTCTCAGTGTTCCTTGATTCCAGTAGTAGTAACATAAGAGACATACATGATGGTTTAAATTTCATTATATGATTCACGCCGAGTAGGGTGATAAATTTATTTGTCATGTTGCAATTATTTAAAACCTTGGACAAGGTGATGCTACTACCTGTTAGTGCCAGTCATTTTTTTCCCCAGATATGCACCCTAGTCAGAGGTCATACTAGTGAGGAGTTGCCTATAGTGTATGAATGACTAGAGATTTCGTAGGGACAAACCCTAGTCTCAAATGACATTAGAATCTCTTTCCATTACTTCTTTGTGAAGGCTCAAGCCTTTCCAGTAGGAAATGGCATGAGGGACTAGTAAGTCCGTGGATGGGAAAAAAAGTGCCCTAATGATATTTTCCCTCCTCCACAGTTTTAGTAGTAAAAAATGGTTAAAGTTCCAGATGGAATAGATGGATTCAAGGAAAACTATAATCTCAAATTCTTTGTATCTTTGTAATGGTTACTTACTCCAAGGGTTTTCCTTTTAGTTATCTTTCTTGCATTTCAATTTAAATTAGCTTAAAGTTCATGCTCTTTTTTAAAATATATATATTGTTCCTCTATACCAGTTTATTTATGCATTTGAGTTTATGCAATTTTATATTAGAATTAATTGTTTCACTTTTAATAGTTGCTTAGTTTTAGTTTGTTACAATCTCTTCTAGACACAACCAAGATATTTATTTTACAAAAAGATGCTCTTAGAAAATTGTTAGTGTGAAAGGGGTACTTTATCTAACTAGTTCATTCTTAGCTAGATCTCCACTAAAGTCATCTTCACACTAGCTTAACTTTACATAGGGATAAGGTGGTTGAACCTTTAATGGCATGAGTTGTCACACCTCATAGGATGCCAACACTTGTTATAATCTGGTTGCATCTATCTCTTCCCTTGGCCTATATAACCAAGGCATTTCCTTTGTAAATCTCAATTCTCAAGCTAAATATAGCTTTGCATTCTTGAGAGGAATATAGTTTATTCCTCTTCATATTTCTGGTTTTTCTTTCCTTCAATCATTAGATTTTTGGGTAGGCTAGTTAGCAAATCTCACATGCTAGCAGAGCCAAATTTGAGTTGTGGGTTAGCATTCTTTTAGGAAATCTAAGAGTATTGAGAAAAACTGAGTATGCTCTTCTCTTGTATCCTCAGATGATCTGGAGAATTAGAAAGGTGTGAAAATAATATCAATTCCTAGGGGGTTCATACATTGACTTGTCAGTTATAGGTCTTCTGAAGCTTCCTGGAGAGATTCTGAGCTCACCATTAAGTCCAAAGTAGCTGAGACACTCAGATCTACCCCTTATTTTTCCTGAAATGGACACCAGAGGCCAGATCTGCAACAATTTGAAGCAGAAGGTTCATTGCTAGATCCAGCAAGGAGCCATCATTTTAGAGCATTTTGGGTCAAATCCAACCTTGTCATCATGCTCAGAAGGCCTGAAAACCATAAAATCGACTGTTAAAACGTCGATATTGGACAAAATTGCCAGGTAAGGCAAAAAGTTTTTGTCCAAGGAGCCATTTAGACCCATGAACAACTAATTTAAAAATAATATTTTTTAATTTTAAAATAAAGAATTTTTTTAAAAATAAAAATCATTTTATTTGTTTTCTGTTGTTTTCAAATAAAATAGATTTTGATTTAAAAAGAAAAAGAAAATTGCAAATAAAAAAATATTTTTGTTTCAAATTTTTTTTTGCAAAAAAAATATCTCTTTAAATATATATATATATATATAAATTTGAAATTTTTTTGAAGAAAATATATTTATTTGTCTTTTAAAAAAAATAAAAATTACCCATTTACACATATGAAAATTCATTTAATTTTTTGACATCTTAAAAAATCAAAAATCAAAAAATTGAAAATGTAAATTTTCATTTGAAATTTTTTTTTAAACAAAAATTAAAAAAACAAAAAAACAAATTTTAAAATTTTTGTAGTATTGCGCATGTGCTGCCTGCAACAAGGTACCCGAATGTACCGTAGGTACCTTATATCTATAGCCTTTGGGCCTTGTGCCCAGGGTTGCAACAAGGCTGCCGATAGCCTTCGGGCTTTTCATTTTTTATTTTTTTTAAATATATTTAAAAAAAACAAACAAACAAAATGCTTATTTTCCATTTTCTAATGCAAATTCAAAAACTCTTCTCTTGGATTTTGCATTGTCCACTCTAGCTCTATACTTGCATCCTGCAAATGCCTCGTCCTTCGAGCTTAAACATTTTTTTTCTTTTTATAAAGTTTTTTATAAATTTTTTAATTTTTTTAATATTTTTAAATGTTGAAAAAAATAAAAAGCATTTAAGTTTGCCGATGGATTTTTAAAATCCCAACCATTTTTGACTTTTAAAAAAATATATATATATTTTAAAAAATATTAATTATTATCACTTTTTAAAAAGTGTGTTTCATTTATTGTTCCTGCCATTTAATTTTTTAATTTTTAATTTTTTAATTCCACCAACGGTTTTTAATATTGAAATATTATAAATAATTTTTTTAACGAACCTTTTTAAATGTGCTGACACATTTAATAATTTTTAAATATTTTTTAATTAAAAAATATAAAAATTATCAAAGCCATCAAATATGGAAGCTATCTTAGCAAGTAGCTAAACTAGCATATTGCTAAATTTATCTGGTGGAGTGCTACATTTGGCAGAGTTTTAAACTAGCTGGTGGACATCTATATCTAGCGGACCACTAACTTTCACGACAGTTCTACTAAGTTTGGCTGAATTTTTTCACAACCCCTCTTCGTTGCTCAATTGTTTTTTGGAGGTCAACTTTGAAAGTTGATAACTCGGGCTCCTTACCTCCAAATTCAATGCAATTTTTTGAACATACAAAAGCTCTTGGTTGTCTAATGCATTTAGTTTCCCTTGACATAATGTTTCATATTGAAGCATGTAAAGATTCGCATGATGCATGGGAAAAATTAAAAACTCTCTATGGTACAACTGATGAAGTTTGTGGTTATCAAATTGATAATGAATTAATGGGTCTTGATTTGAAGTCTTTTGATAACATCTAGGATTATGTAGCAAAGGTCAGTGACCTTAGAGCATAATGTAAATCATGTGGCTTAGAGAAGAAAAACATTCAAGTTTTCTATAACACTCTAAATAAACTTGGACTTGAATTTGTAGCTTTTCTTTCTAGCTTTCATACTCATAGGTTGACAATGGGATATGCATTCATTATACCTTTTTTTGCTTCATTTTCTAAAATGTTGATGCAAGAACAAGGTAAGATTTTGTCAATGGGTCTTCTTAAGCCTTCACACTTACAAGCTTTGATGGATGGTCAACCAAAGGGTCAAAAAGCATCAAGGAAACCTGACAACAAACAAAAGCAGTTCAAGAAGTCACAAAGAGATCAAGCACAACCATCTTCAACAACAACAATTTACTCCAACTCCTCCTCTTCAAAGGGGAATTTTCAAAAGAAGGAAAGGCCAACTTGTAGCTATTGCAAGAAACCTGGACATGAAGAACATTCTTGTCATAAGAAGCAAATTGATTAAGTTAAAGAATCTTCTCAAAAAGAACAACATTAATCTACCTTCTTTTGTTTCTCAACAATCCTTTGCTCCTTCTTCAAAATTAGGTAAAGGGAAAGCACACATGCACTTGTTGCTATTACTGATTCTTCAAAAGGGTGGATTCTTGACTCAGGTGCATCACATCACATGGGTTCTAGTAAAGAATTTTTTTCTTTATTGGAGCCTTGTTCTATGCCCCACATTCTCATTGGGGATGATTCTCCAGTGCAAGTAATTGAGAAAGGTTCAATTGATACTAGCAATGGTACATTTGAGGATGTCCTTTGCATGCCTAATCTATCAACCAACCTTCTCTCCATCTACCAAATCACTCAAAATGATAGAAAATTTGAATTCACTCCAGGTTCTGTCAGCATCAAAAATCTTGAAGATAATGCACTCCTTGCAGTTGGTAAGGCCAATCATGAGTCTCGCTTGTATGATTTCTCTCATTTTGTACTTGATTCCCCTTTGACTGTGTTGCTCACTCATTCAAATGTTGTGAGAAAACTATGGCATGAGCGGTTTGGCCATCTCAACTATCGCTATCTTCAACAACTCAACAAACAAAATATGGTCACAGGTCTTTCTCAAATCAATTTTTTAGATGGTGTGTGTTCAGGTTGTGCCTTGGGAAAACATCATGAAGACAAGTTCGATAAAGTGAAGGCTTGGAGGGCTTCAAAAGTCCTTGAATTGGTTCATAGTGACTTGGTGGGTCCTTTTCCATCATTTTCCTTCAGTAAGGCTCATTATTTTCTCACCTTCATTGATGAATATTCCAGATACACATGGGTCTACTTTCTTCAACACAAAAGAGAAGTCTTTGATAGATTTCAAGAGTTTAAGGCTCATGTTGAGAAGCAATTGGAAAGTGTGTCAAAATTCTCTGCACTGATAAGGGAAGAGAATATGTGAACCATCAATTTGAGAAATTCTATACTCTTGAAGGGATTGATCTTCAACATATTGTTGCCTACACACCACAACAAAATGGTGTAGCTAAGAGGAAAAATAGGTCCCTGAAAGAGATGGTTGGTTGCATGATCCACGCTCGCTCCCTGGCACTTGCATATTGGGTAGAAGCTATCAACTGTGCTACTCACATTCAAAACAGAGTTCCACATAAGGCTTTAAAGGGAATCATTCCCTTCAAAGCTTGGTATGGTAGGAAACCTGTTGTGGGGAACTTTAGAGTTTTTGGCTCCCTAGCATGGGCATATATTCCTTCAAAGAAGTGCAAGGCCTTGGAACCTTAGAGTCGGCCTGGCATCTTTGTTGGTTACCCTGATGGTGTTAAAGGATATTGGCTAATGGATCCTGAAACACATGAGCTCTTCATTGAGCACAATGTGCATTTTGAGGAAAGCTCTTCTAGCTCATCCTCTACTCTTCCTTCCTCCACAGTGGATCTTGAGGATTCTGACATTAAGGATTTTCTCAAGATTCCTCGAGTCATCAAGTTGATCATGATATTTCCTCTTCCTCTTCAAAGAGTTTAGAATCTCCTCCTCCATCCCCCACCATGCCTCGTTGGGCTCAAAAAACACTTGAGTCTGTAGGCAATCTTGTCAGGGACCCTTCAAGTTCACGAAGGACTCGATCACAACATCAAGACATTCCACATTCCTACATCACCACAACTTCATATACACAGTCATTTCATGAGACATCTGGTATTATTGAGTGGGATTCCAAAATGGAGGAAGAGTACAACTCTTTAATGTGGAATAAAACATGGGATCTTGTTCCACTTCCCAAGGGAAGAAAAATGGTTCGATGTAAGTGGATCTATTGAACCAAATTTGGAGCGAATGACTCAGTTGACAAGTATAAAGTACAACTTGTGGCCAAAGGTTTCTCTCAAGTTCTAGGTATTGACTACACTGAGACCTTTTCCCCTATTTACAAAATGAACTCCATTCGCTTGCTACTTGCTATTTCTGTAGCTCATGGTTGGGTTGTACATCAAATGGATGTGAAGAGTGTATTTATTCACGGAGATCTACATGAAGAAATTTACATAGAGCAGTCACAAGGATTACTCATTTCTTCTCTCCATTAGGTTCTCCAGATGCCACTTTGATTCAAATGTCTACATCTTGCGGAAAGAGGATGCTCTTCTCTTCTTGGCTCTCTATGTTGATGACTTGATTCTCACTGGGAGCACTTCATCCATCATCTCGACTACCAAGACTGCTTTGCATGACAAATTCTCCATGATTGACTTAGGACTCTTGCACTACTTTCTCGGGATTGGCATCACTCAAACCTCTTCTAGGATCTCTCTTGCACAACCCAAGTATGCTCTTGATCTTTTGTCATGTTTTCATATGGCTGATTGTAAGCTTGCACCGACTCCCTTTCTGTCTAGAGTTAAGCTTGAGGAAAAATGTTCCACACCACTAGTTGATGCTACTTTGTATCATCAACTTGTTAGTAGCCTCATCTACTTGACTCATACTCGCCTCAAAATTTCCTTTGCAGTTGGCATTGTTTCACACTTCACGACGAACCACATGAGCTTCATTGGAAAGCTTCCAAACGCATCTTGCACTACATCCAAAGCACTCATTAGTATGGGATTCACTACACAATAGGCACAAGTTTAGACTTATTGAGATACAAATTTTTTGATTGGGCTGGTGATATTAATGATCGCAAGTCCACATCTGGCTACATTTTTCACTATGGTTCTGGCCCCATTTGTTGGCAGAGCAAGAAGCAACATGCCATTGCTCTTTCTTCAACTAAGGTTGAGTATCAAGGGGTTGTCAATGCTGCCATTGAGGCTATTTGGCTTCAAAATATCCTCACTGAACTTGGTATCACCTATCAGAAGCCATCAATCATCTATTGTGACCACCAAAGTGCCATACAGATCTCAAAGAACTTGGTGCATCATCAATAAACCAAACACATCGAGATCCATATGTATTTTCTCTGGGAGCTGATTCAGGAGTAGGTCATTGATTTGCGATACTATCCTACAACATATCAAGTTGCAGATATATTCGCCAAACCCTTCACTGAGAGCAAGTATGTTCATTTTCGATCTCTCTTGGGGGTGAGACACATCTCTTTTGGGGGAGTCACTTAGACCTTCTTCATTCACCCTCTCATGGGCAGGAGTTTTTTCCCACTGGGTTTTCTCCTTCTTTATCATTGAGAGGTTATTATGTACATGGGTACTTCATCAGGCCTAATAGTTGGGACCCATATTTTCATCTTTGTATTGTATACTTCTCCCTAAGTTACACTTAAGGGGGGTGTTAGTGTGAAAGGGGTACTTTATCTAACTAGTTCATTCTTAGCTAGTTCTCCGCTAAAGTCCTCTTCACACTAGCTTAACTTTACATAAGCATAAAGTGGTTGAGCCTTTAATGACATGAGTTGTCACACCTCATAGGATGCCAATACATGTCATAATCTGGTTGCATCTATCTCTCCCCTTGGCCTATATAACCAAGGCATTTTCTTTGTAATTTTCAATTCTCAAGCTGAATATAGCTTTGCATTCTCAAGAGGAATACAATTTATTTCTCTTCATATTTTTGGTTTTGCTTTCCTTTAGTCATTAAATTCCTAGGTAGGCTAGTTAGCAAATCTCACAAAAATATTGATTTCTAGAACCACCTAGAGAGATAAGAAACTTGTGAGACAAAAAGTATCAAAAAGCTCGCACACCATTGTTAGTGAATGGGTTGGCGTGTTCATCTTGGGTTCACCAAAATGAATTTTAAATGTGAAAATAAATCTTTAAAAATACAAATAAATAAATTTTAGTTACTAGATTTCACTACAAACTTCAAGACCAAGCATATTGTGATGACTTTCTCTTGAAAAATATGGATTCAACTTAGCAACATAAAACTTCTTTTTTTTTTTACAATAAAATTCAATAGAGTAATCTTACATAAAGACTTGATCCTAAAAATGATGAGAGAAATGAAATATTTATATATTTAAAAAAAAATATCAAATAAAGAATGTTGATATGATCAAAGACCAAGAGTTAATTGAATTCATTGTGGAGCCAACTTAGAAGGTGGAGAAGATAACTCAACTAGTTACATGTAAAATTATAATTTCAAGCTCTTAAAAGGATAATAATGAATTGTTTTAATTCATTAAATGAATAATGATAAGGAAATATTACCATTTAGAAAAATGAGTTAACTGGTGAGAAAATAATTAGAAATTTATTTTTTATAGAATGGATAATTAGTTGATAATAATTAAATAAGAAATATTGTTAAATTAATAAATAAATTATGGATAATGTTAATAAATGATAAATCTGATAAATAATGAATAAAAAATAAATATGATAATATGAAGATAATGATATAATTAATGATAAGATAAATGATGATAATTAATACTCCATATTTAGAAGATTTCTATACCAATAACAAAACTATTAATTAATTGACAAACTAATTTTGAAGCCATTTTCATTCCAGTAAAGTTTTTTCTTGTGCATTTTCAACCCATACAGTGTACAACGAATGCCAAGTTTATTTAATGCTACCGTTAACGTGAATAAAATTCTCTCTGTAACAACGCTTTTTGTAATAGTAGAAACAACAAAAGCAGTCAATAAAATCCACAAACATTCTATACTTTAGGAAAACCCCCAGAAAACAATCTTTGGACAGATCTAACTACATCTTGTGAAAGATTAAAGAATGGGAACATAGTGCTAAGATAGCATGTAACACACAATTGATGAATTCTATTGATTTTTTATCTCGTTTTAAAAAATATACAAGTAATGCCAAATGATTAAGCACAACAATGGCAATCAGGCGATCTATCCGAAATTTTATGCAATATGGCTTCGTATCTGTGTAGCCTCTGATTTTCCCTCAGCCAGCTCCAGTTTCCCTGCAGATCTGTGCATGGTAAAACTTGGGCAACGCCGGCAGGAACAGAGGCCCTTTAGAACTATCATACAAGCAGAAGGAAGTCTCTACTCCGCAGTGCCTAGACTACGAGATCTCTAGTCTCTCTCTTGAAAAAGGAAAGTCAAGAAGTTCGTCCAGTTTGATATTGTTGAGTCCTATATCCTTTTTGCTCAACATGGATGTCAGATACTGGAAAACAACCTCCTCACAGGGAATGATGAGTCCCAACTGGTGATCAAACCCATACTCTTCCTCGGCCTTATCCAGCAGCGCCCGGAACAGAGAATGATTCAAATACACAGCAGGGATGATAAACCTAGAACGCTCACTACCCACATACACTGCACAGTGGCCCTTGGGGACATCTGATGGGAGTGCACCACATGATCTGCCCATGAACATATCTTCAGAGGTGAAATACCTTCTGTTCCTTGCAGAACGACCATACCCGACTGCCTTGTGGGCGTTGGTAAACCTAGAGAGGGCTCTCATTATGTGCTTCAATAGAATGACTTGGGGATTTCCCTTTCTCCTTGCCATTTCGACCAAATTCCAAAACAGAAAATGGAAATGATTTACAAACTAAGACTGCAACCCACTTCAGAATGACAAGCTTTGAGAAGAAAAAATGATTCGGTGGGTAACGTTAAAGACCACGTTATGTATATATAATGACCAAAATAACAACTCACCCAACAAAAGGTAATAAAATATGATAAGAATCTGTAGAGCTGGTGAAACAGGAAAAATGGTACTCATTGTTCTTTGCACATGGTAGCAATTCCTTTCGGTAGTGGCATCCTAGTCATTCTGAGAATCTTTGAAGCCGGCGAAACAGGAAAATTTGTACTTATTGTCCTTGTAGAACCGGTGAAACAGGAAAAATGGTATTCATGCCCGTGTTTCAATAGTGGCGTTCTAGTCATTCTGACATCATATCTAGGAAGCAAGGGCATGTGAGGCTCGCCCGAGTGTGTGGTCACAAATCAACATTTCATTTTCAGTCAATCATGTCCTATAGAATGCACAGATTTGACTGAAAGGGATACTGTAGCGTGACGTGTTTTTTCACTTTGTTGACAAGGCTACTCAGAAATTCTCCATTGCTTTTGAATAAGAGGACGGAGGATGGTTCCTGGTTATTCTCCGAATGCAACTGCTTAGCTTGGTGCTTATTGATCAATGTTAATTGGTATTTTATCAAATATACTCTATCTCGTATTTCATGATTTCCGTGTTAGAATCGTGCAGGGAAATGAATTTATGAAAAATGTGTACGATGTTTATATAAAAAAATAATTAGATTATATAGATATTGCTATTTTGATTTTTATATTAAATTATAATATTATAAGTGAATATATATTTATATTAGAAAATGTCTTTTGTTATCATAATTGACTATCAAATCACATTTCAAGAATGTCGTGTATGTATAAATCTAACATCCAACCTAATGTGTTTGTCCCTTAATACAGAGGCACTTTTTGAACAATGAACATTTAATTCTTTGTCAATGTCTGTCCTAGAAATAATGAAATGAATAAAGATCCTCAATATAAAAAGAATCATAGCATGGTGAAGTTGAATAGTTTTGAATGAGCCTATCACGGATAAGTCTTTTTGAGTACAAGGTCCTGACATCATAAAGGATGGGATAAGAATTAGAACCCAAGTGAATTTGATGAAATGGATACACCTTAGTTCGTGTCTTTCATTTGAAGAGGTTTTAGCCTAAAGACTTGTGCTCCTTTATTAAATAGTTAAAAATTCTTTACAAGTGATATAAAATATCCAAAAACATCATATCATGTAGTTTGTAGTTTGATGTGAGTTGTTTTATACTGCTACAGTTTGTTTGGCAAGATGTCTGGATAAGCATATAGTTGTGATTTGATTGTCAACTGCTAATTGTATTGGTGGATAGCGTTATTTAACTAATAAGAACTATCCATTTCATTATTGTTATTATTATTAAACTCTTTTGTATGGGTTTGCATCCTCAAATTGTGATAGCAATAGAAAATTGGAGAGCATAAATTGATATTATATCTTCTGCTTATAAATAGACAAATCCAAAGATCTTTAAATAGGTATCATTCTTGGGATGATCCCACAATATTGGTTTACAATTTTTGGCCAAACTGGACATTGAACTGATTTTTTCTAACTAAATCTTCACTTTCGAGCACCTATAGCAGCTAAATCGTGAGGAATTTGAAGATGATACAAACTAGTGATTTGTGACATTTTTTCTGTAGATTCTAAATATATTTTTTTCAAAAATTTTAGAATTAGATTGCACTTCTTTTTCCATCTCCTTTGAAAACTAGTTTTTTTAGCAAACACCATTTTTAAGGAGTGATGCTCACCGTATACAACATAACTTTTTTCCATGAAGGATAAATTCTATTTTTTTCGAATTTAGATTTGTAACTATGATATCTAGTGCTTTCATTTCGTTTCATAGTGTTTTATTGAATATTTTTTCCTTAACCAAGTTTCGAAGTCAAACCAATTACAATTTAGACATAAGCGGACCGTATACAACAACTTTTTTTGTATGTATCAAAATTCAATTTTTTTTTGGATGAAGGACTTCAATATCTAGTGCACTGATATTTTTCAAAAAAAACATTGATAATCTACTATTTTTCCACATGCGCAGAACAAAGAGCTTGATTTTCGGTGAAATACCCGTGTTTAATCAAACTAAAAACAAATACATAATAAAGCCAACAACATATTAAAATTATATTCGTTGGATAGCATGTTTCGAGGACTACCATCATCCAGTTGGGTTTGTGAAGTCTCCTCCATTTCCATCCTCAACTCGAGCTTTGAAGGAAAAATTTTTGGAGAAATTTGGTGCCAGAGGACGAGAAGGAGGGAAAAGGGGGTTCGAATGAACCTAGGTTCAAGTGAACCCCCCTTGGAGGTTCACTCGAACATAGGTTCACTTGAACTAGGGTTTGAGCAAACCCCCCTTTCCACTAAGTTTCCCTTTGTTTTTCATTTCAGGAAATGTGGAATATGGTGGGACCCAACATTAAAAAGGTTCACTTGAAGGGGGTTTGAGCGAACCCCCTTTGGGTTCACTCGAACCAAAAGTTCGTTTGAGCCCCCAAAAACCAAAATTTTCTCCATGGGGGAATTTTTACAATTTTCCTTCCTCACTGGAATTGTAAACCAGTTTTGTGGCTTTACCCCTTGGAGAGATGTGTCTCTTCCATGATACATGACTTTACATAATAACTATATTGGAGTGTGATAAAATATACTTCACATTTTTTAACACCCCCCATAAACTTTGTTTTATCACATAACTTAACTAGATGATGGGGGCTACCTATAACAAATAGGTTTATTAGCTACCCATGTACAAATGAAGAATATTTAACACCAATTCCTTCTTGAATGTATACACATTCTTCATAGTTATATCAATAAATGAAGTGAAGCATTCCCAATGATCTTTGCAATAAAATTTTTTCACAAATTTAACAATGATCTCTATGATCAATTTCAACAACAATCATTGTAATCAATTTCAACAATGATCTTTGCGACCAAAACCTTCAATGATCTCTACGATCAATTTCAACAATGATCTTTGCAATAAAAAACCTTCATAAATTTAGTAATGATCTTTGTGATCAATGCTACAACTATTCAATAATGATCTTTGTGATCAATACTTCAACTTTTTAGGTTCAACAATGATCTTTGTGATCAAAATAATATAACTTTCTGGCTCAACAATGATTTTTACAATCAATGTTACAAACATTCAACAATGATCTTTGTGATCAATAGTACAAATTTTAGGTTCAACAATGATCTTTGCAATCAACATTGCAACCATTCAACAATGATCTTTGTGATCAACAATGCAATTTTTTAGGTTCAACAATGATCTTTGGGATTAATATTACAACCATTCTACCTATATGACTTCTCCAACTTTAAATAACACATATGTGAATACTCCAACTTCAAATCTTGCACCACTATATAGATATAAGTCAAGTAGCCTTTATAGTAGTCGAATTCATAGATTAAATTATATGGTCTCTAGGATGATATTTGACATTACAAGATTTATTATTTTGTTTGACATGAGAATATTATGATTGTACAATATATTGAACATATTTGAGACCTTTCTCCAATTAGATACACCAAAAATCAATTTGCATACTATCTTTTAGAGGTTGTTTCTTCCACTTTTCGTTCCAACACAATTTCTCAAAATGATTCCCCAATCCACAAATACCACAAGGATGAATATCCCAACATAGCTCTTTTTTTATGTCCATGCCTATGACAATGAGAACATTGTATGCATTATATTTCTTGAGATAATTTATTTCAACTCGTAACACCTATAACATCATTTTTATTTCCACTAGCATATCCAAGGCCTTCATTCTTTGGCCTTCCTATTGACTCAATGGGATATATAATTCATTGTCCATATTTTCCCAAACCTTTTCCTTCGTATCTCATTCTTTTCATTATCTTAAATCCAATATTCTTTGAACAACATCTTTTTTCATTATCATCATAACTAGCAAAAGTTGTGGATTCAAAAATATTGTTGTCTCCCTTACAATTTTTATTAAAATAGGATTTAGCTATATCACATTTATCAAATGATTCGTCTAATAAATAATACGAAATATTTTCATCACATGAAACATAACATAGTATAGGTTTAGACTTTAGATAGTGATTTTATTTTAAGTAAGCTTCAAGTAATTGAATGAACCAACTATTTTCTTCTCTCAATTTCAATATGTCTTCCTTTTGTGACCTATTTTCCATTTCTAATTCTTCATTTTTATTTTTAATTTTTAAAACTCTTCTTCCAAAACATTATTTTTACATGTTAATTTTTTATTTTCTTTTATTTCTCTTTTACCAATCTTTCCCATTGAAAAATATTTTTCTTATACAATTAAATTTTAACCATAGAAAAATTACTAATGTAAGTTGATGGAACTTGATTTTGGTGGCTTTATCACCTTCACTCTTTCATTATTTGAAATGACCTACCACTTACTTTGTATCTTTTCAAACTTAAACTTCAAAAATATTATAGACTTTATAAAATTTTATGAATTTTTTTAATAAAATTTGTGACCACCTTTCTTCCTTGATCAAATATAGATACACTTTCTTCTAAAGCTACAATATTTTCCACTTGTATTTTACCACATACAATTTTCTTCTCAAGTTGGTAGATTTATTACAAACTTCAACCACTTCAAAATATATAATCCTTGGTAGATATTTTCCTTGTCCCTTATTACAACTTGTTTCTTGTGACTTAGAACTATTGTGATCTATTCTTTCAAGGAGTTCAATTTATGTAGTTCACAAATGCTTCAATCTTCAACTAAATAAATAGTCACCTGCACCTATTTAATTTAGGTAGTTTATTTTATCTTTCTTCAATGATTATCCCTTAATATATATATATTTTTTATAAATAAATAAATAAAATTATACACACCAACAAGATAGATTAAATATGGGTGAATTTATTTTTAAAAATAGCTATTAACTTCCTTTTCTAAACAATGATGCTCTAAAGTTAAGATGGATTAGACTTGCTAGATAGAAATCTTTTAGCCAAGTTATAAAAATGTCACAGTTGGGTAGACAATAGTTTGATGTCTTATCATACTCTCTTATCAAAGAGAAATAATATAGCCATGTTAATTCAAAATATATTTCTTTGTTCACTCTATTTTAATGCAAGGATTCCTCTCAACGAAAATAAGGACACGCCAATATTTAATACCTTACAAAACATCTGAATTCTTTTATCACCACAAGATTGGTTGTGCCATTGTAAATGTAACACAATGCTTCTTCAATCATGGAGCACATGAACTCTCATGTAGCAACACTTATAATAAAGATACTATAATTAATTCCCATGCAACAAGAAAACATGACTTTGATTGTAGTGATCTCTTTGTTATGGTTATATGGTTTATCCTTTGTTGCAGCTACTTCTTTTCAATTGATTGTCCTAAAAAATATTCTTCTCTACAAATTATTTGGAACAATGCCTACATGAATTAACAATAGAAATGGATTCTAACCTTGTTTACTCAAAGCATAATTTATTGAGATTGAAAACAATTAATTTTTTTTATATGTCTCAATATGACTAATGACACCTAACAACTAATAAAATGCAAGGTTGCTTTCAAGTCTTTCCCTTTTTTCTTATTTTTTAAATAATTCACACAATCACAAGCATAATCATTTTCTCTAATACCATGTAGAAAATTAAAGAGAATAAATTAATATTATATCTTCTACTTACAAATAGATAGATCTAAAGATCTTTAAATAGTTATCATTCTTGGAGAGATGTGTTTCTTCCATAATACATGACTTTAGATAACAAATGTTTTGAAGTGTGATAAAATATATTTTGTAATTTTTAATAATAAGAAAGAAAAATTCCACATAATCATTGATAAAATACCTTGACCATGATGCCTATCATTTGCTAAATAAGCATACTTTCGATGGTGAATACTGAATATTTAGTGAAATTTGGCTAATGGTTTTAATGTCCTACACATTATGCCATACATAATCTCCACTCTATGTTTTGTACTTTTAGTGCATCTATTTAAAGAAATTCTCACCATGAGTGACCATCATGGTTCTCTAATGTGATATATATTGTCACGTATTTCATTTATTGTAAGGATTATGTAGAGAAAAAATTAACAATGGGATTTTTGGATGAGTTTCTAGTTTCTACATTATTTTGTGGGATCTTAATTGAGGCTTAAAAGAGTTTTTGGATCACTACATTAAAATATTCAATGCTAATGCTTTTGAAATTGTTCTTTGATACTCTTCATTATGTAAATGAAGTTCATTTAGATGTAATACATTATGTATGTGCAATTTTAAATTTCCATCTTTTTCTTATTTGTGAAAGTATTTTCTTGAAAATTTATTCTATTAAATGTTATATATATTGTTTCATAATCTATTTTTCCATTGATTTAAATGTGTTTAATAAAATGATTCTACAAGTGTACTTGTTGGTAAGCACATTTGTCATTGTGATTTTCTTTGAGAATAACGTGGTGTAATGGTATGTTTTTACAACATCATGAGAAATCGCTATTAAATGAATAATTTTTCACTACATTTGAGAGAGTCATCTCCCTTGTACAATGAGGATATTCATATATTTGTGTAATTCTAGTTAAAAAGTATAGAAAAGAAAAGAGGGTGAAAGGGACTAAAAAGGGAATAAACAAAGAAACCTTGGATTTATCAAATATAAACAACTATCAAAGATTGCTTAATGTGAACAAGGAAAAAAGGACACAAAAAGAATATGTATATTCTAATAGATAATAGATTTAATTTCCACCTACAATATTAAAAAAAGGGGTAGAGGTGCATATTCATAAAATGGAATACAAAGTTAAATAAATCTACACAACATTAATTGTTTGGGACTGCATAAATGAACTTGAATTAGATTTACAAATTGCAAAGAAATATCTTAAGAAATAATATCAACATAATTCAACATACAAAAAATATGATTCTTCAATAAAATATTTAAAAATAGAGGCTTAAATTCATGAAGTTTTCATAGTACATATCAATATTGTACTAAGATTTATGGATTAAAATTGTGTTGCAATTTTTAGATGAAAAAACATAGAAATCTTATTACAAAATAGAGTCTTATCTCAAGTATTATTCATCAAAGTTTCACAAAAGCACAAAGTCTTTTTCCTCCCTTTATATAATTTGATATATGTTTGGCCAAGAAAGGTAGACAAGAATTTCCCTTTACAATGATCTAATTTTACATGTTATAGGGAAGAGCCATTCACTTTCTCATACAACCATCTCTATTTTCCTTTTTTGACTTTTCAAAGAATTTAAAATAGTATTAAAAATTCCCTCAAGTGAGAAGACATTCTTACTACTTGAAATAATTGCATTACAAATTTCAATAAAGCTAATTTAATGATTATATATTAAGCCATTGTATTATCTTGATGCTTGAATGTTAAAACAGTATTCAAAAAATTGCATGCACTCAGTGTAGATGATCATAATCAAATCATATTAAGAAAAATGATTGGAATTCATTGTAAATATATTTCCTTTTCTTTGTGAGGGTAATCTACAATCATCTTGGTACATCCCCAAGGCTATCCTTTTAAATAATCAATATGAAAATCAAGAGTCATATTCCAAGAAGGGATTTTTTTGAGTGAACTTTTTTTGTGCTCCCTACTAAAACTATTACTATTGGTGGTGGGTATCTCAATATTTCATATCCCACTAGATATAGTTTAATGGGGAATAAGAACAATGTCTCCAAATTATTATCAAGTTTGATTTCCTAGTGATATGTCCATGTTTTGCATTCACATGTTGTCTTGTAGGGTATTACAAGCATGGCATATAAAATACTTCTCTAAATGTCCATGCTATAGTTTAAAATCCGCTAGTCATTGTTGAAATTATGGATGCAGAGTCCTTGAAGCTGCAAAATCTTCAATAAAGGACCTTTACCATGAAAGATAATCAACCACAAAGGAAAGTGTTGCAACAATGGAATGTTGAATAAAGATTTTATATTGATATGATATGTTACAAATGAACAAAATGCTTGATTATATAGGCAAAAGTAAAAACCTAAGATGCATGAGATGTTGCCAAGAGTAATGATCTAACAACATGTGATAACATGAACCCTAACTAACTAGATAGAGATAACTTCTATAAGGACAACTCATCATCTAGAAGGAATCTTATTGTCATATCTATGTTAAAATTCATTTCATAACCTTATTAAAAAATGTATAACATACAACCATTGCAATCCATGGGATAAAATTCTTTGTGGCATTATATCAAATATTGCATGTTCCATCCTTTATTTTAATGTTTTACATGCATTCTTACCAAAGAAATTATAAACACAATACTTAAAAAAAAAAAAAAACCATCCTTCATGTCCTCATTCATTTCATTCCCTATTTCAAAACCAATTTTATTTCAAGAGTTAATAAATTTTGTAAATAATTATATTGGGGGACTTATTAAAAATAATATGGTTGCTTTGGGAGTGTATACATGTCTCTTGTATGATACATGATAATTATATTTTATGGGATACTGCAAGTACTATTTAGCTATAAATACAAGTGATAAATCTATTAATTAAAAATACATTGTAGAGAGAAAATAAGTTAACATTAATTTAACAATAGAGTAGCATCATACCTCAAGTAGGTCCTTGCATATTAGAGACTAGGAGAATCTAGGAGATAAAATGACAAGTAAAATGAACAATATGCAATATTGTATTTAGTTGGACCAAATGATAATGAGTATAAAGTATTGGATATATAGACAAGGATGAGGTAATCCACCTATGAAGTGAATTGGATAAAGTACCCCATGAAGTGGCACAAAACAGTAGACAAGTGTCCTATAGGTGTCAACCTTAGGAACACATGGAGTGTACAAACCAAAAACATCTATGACCAAGTCATTAACCTTGTGTGCCAAGTGTTGAGTGACCTTTGAGGTGAGATAAAAATTATTCCAACCTCAAAAGGTGTGTGTGAGGTTAACCAAATAACTTGGTGTGGACGCCGATTTTGGTATCCATGGTTTTCTCTAACACTTTTAGGGTTTTTCATCTAAAAGGAGATAAATGTACCCAAAATGCATAATGTCTACACTCAAAATAAATGCAAGGATCGTGGATGAAATATGCCTAAATATGATGTTTAAATGCAATAAACTAAAAAATAAAGGTGATTATTAATGCTAAACCTAAGAAATGCAACTTGTTTGAAAACAAAGTGATGTATGCAAAAACACCTAAGAATGCAAGTAAATGATAAGAGAATTAATCAAGACTAGAGAGGTGCACCTGGAATATAAACTATGATGCAGATGGGCTCTGGAATCCTACAAATTTGACTGGAAATGCTGACTGGGACACTTGTGCCAAGCTGGGCGACTTAGTCCAATTTTAGAGAAAATCAGTCGAAATAGGAATCTACCAAATGGGTATCCAAAAATGCAGAAAACACTTTTCAAGCCTAGCAATGGGACTAATTCACCACAAATGGTGACTTAGTCCATTTGGGAAATTCAAGAAATTTGAGGTAGGATTTTGTAGCTTTCAGTCTACACTTCCCTTCCTGACAAGTGTCCGGTCTAGATTCTGCAAAAAATAGGTTGAAAGAGGTCTCCAAGCTTCAATTAGGGCTTAGTTGAATTTGATGACTTTGATGGATTGAAAATACCTTTTTAACACCTTGCTCTTTGACAAATCTACATACAAGACCTGCAAACACACATGCAAAGAGGGGGAAAAGGGTTAAGGGTTAGAGTATAGAGGTTTGCCTTGGTCAATCCCCAATTTGGTAATCAAACCCTAGATAATAAAATGAAATAGAAAAAGAATGATGAATGAATAAAATGAAATGTCACAAACTCACCAAATCCTTGGTGTAGAAATCTGAAGATATGCAATAAAATTCTCCAATGGATGCTTGATTATGCCTTGAATGCTTGATAATCACTTGAATGATGAAATGGAAATTAGAATATTGTAGGAGATATTAGGAGATGAAAAATGAAGGTAAAACCCTTTATTTATACTTGATTTTACTAAATTTCTTGAAAATAACACATCACAGGCCGACCTCAAGGATAGGAGAATAAAATCCCTCTAGAATTTTGAATTTTTTTATTTTTGTGCCTAGTGGGACTAAGTTGCTCTAGGTGGCGACTTAGTCCCACCAAGGAAATTTTACTGGGTGTTGGAAATTAAAGTGCATTTAATAATTTTTAACAGGAATATTCTAAAAAATACACTTAAGTATGGTCAGAAAGTGTTTTTAGGGGTCATTTAAACATAAGAAAGGGTTGAATTAGTGATGAAAAGTCTAGAAAAGTGTGAGATTTTGTTACAACTCCTTACAACACTTTGAAATAAGACTTGGTAAGTGATAAAAGAGGCTATTTAAGTGAATTATAATAATTTAAGGTCCTAGAAAAGTGTGAAACTGGGTTACAAGACTTCACAACACTTTTACAAGACATCCTAGAATTCTTAATGTTTCTCAAGGGTCCAAGACCTAATGTGAATGTGTTGACCACATTACAACATTAAATCTAGGAAAAATCAAGCCAAAGTCCATAAGAGAGACTCAAGTGAGCATAAAAATGTCCAACTATACATTTTTTGGTGACACATTAAGCCCCCACTTTAGTGAGAGGATGAAATTGCTTCAAACTCACACTAAAGTAGCCCAACATGCACATCGAGAGGGATCCAAATGCACTCATGCTAGTAAAATGAGACAACAATAATCGAGAGGGGTGATCAAGCCCCCTGGATCATGATCCCATGGCAAACCAAACATAAACACAAAACAAGACACATGAAAATGATGAAAAAGAATGAAAGAGAGAAATTGAATGAAAGGGAAGTCGGATCAAGCTATGATTGTTTGTCCATCCCATTGTGGATCAAATTTAGTCTTTTTTTCCAAAAAAGGAAATGTGTACTCACTTTGGGGTGATAGAACTCATGGTTGTCCATCGGGTGAGAATGCCCAAAAAGGTGAGAAACATACACTCATGGTTGGTGCACACTCACACACATGTAGGTGGCTATGGTGAAAATTCATGCCTTAGAATGGGCTTCCCACTAAACCATACCAAATTTATACCTCCTGATAACTTTAATAAAGCACCACAAAGGAGAATTTTGTTTCGTGCTTCATGAGACAAGCAAAGCTTCATATGTGTAGACATGTAAATTATCCTGATTAATATAACACACTTGATTCTAGTTCACTAACACCAATTCTTCCTTAATCACTTCTTTACTAAACAATTAATTAAATAATCCTTATTTGATTAATCCATCATAATTCCTCTATTAATTAAATAAATCATTTTATTTGATTAATCCTAATGTTCCTCTTTTGATTAAATAAATTAGTTTATTTAATTGGATCCTAAGGTTCATCTCCTTTAAATTAAATAAATTAACCCTTATTTGATTTAAATATATCATCCCTTTTAATTAAATAAATCAAACTTTATTTAATTAAATCTAATATCCATTATTCCTCTCATTTGATTTAAATAAATCCAAAAATCTAAATCAAGTGTCAAACCAAACTAACCTCCATCTAAGTTAATTAAATCTTGATTAACTATAATTCTAATCCATCAAATCCTCTAGATTTTGCAACTTGCACAAGTAAACCAATTTAATTGATTTATAAATTCTTCTATTTTCATTCAAAGGGGCATCTAGTTGGAATATTCCCTCATTTTGAATTCTCCCTCCCAAAAGGTCTTGTCCTCAAACATGGCACTTATTTCTCTTACAAGTTCTTTTTCTTGAACCAAGTGGCATTAAATCCTCTTCCACATCTTCCTCCACAAGCCATATTTCAAATTTCAAATTACCAACTAATTGCATTTATTTGTACATTGATCAAAATGTGATCCACCTCTCTTCAATAGCATGTTGACAAGTGGCACATTGTTATTGGTTTATCTTTAGTCCCACATCCTTCATATTTTTCATTCCTCCATCCTTCTTTCCTATAAATGGAGGACTCTTCTATTAATTTTGGATCCGCAACCTTATGCAAAGTCATTATCTATAGATTTTATGCAAGTTCATCCATTGTTCATCAAGTTTTTCATAACATTTCATCACCATAGCTAGGTTATTGCAAATTTCATCAAGGAGCACACAATCTTCATCAAAGTTCATCAAAGCTTGCAAGGAATTGGGAAAGGGGTATTTTCCACATCAAAATAGCACCAATTCCCCCATGGGATTGAGGGTTTGGATGTTTTGAATAAGATTACTTAGCTTTCAATAGATTTTATTTGATATTCTCTCTTGTTCTATTGTTCATTTCATTTCAATGAATTGCATGGGGAATGATTGTTTAAGATGTGTTTGATGACTAACATTGTGTTGTTTGTCTATGTTTGAACAGGTCTAGAGCTACCATTCACATTTTGGCACTAGAAGGAGGGAAAAATCTCAAATTTAACATGTCTTTTTGGTCAATTTTGTTGTTTTTCAATAGGTATGTTCATTAATCTCGATGTAGTGCACCCCTGGTTTCTTTCAGCGCATAGGTCGTGACTTTTGGCACATCCAAGCTTTGTTATAACACATCTGCAACATCTTCCAGAACATTCACCTCTTGTTTCGGTGCATCTGGGATGAGTTTTAGCGCATCTGGTCACTGGTTTAGCACATTTGGTCTATGTTTTAGTACACACATTCTCTATTTTAGCACTTTTATATAGTCAATCTTAAAATGGCCATATCTTGGTCATACGCAGGTATTTTTCAAAGCTTTTTTTTTAAATGGGGTAGAATTTCATAAGCTATGCAATGGTGTAGGTGTTTCTCAACTTTAATAGAGTTAAAATTTTCAAAATTTCACCTAAAATAAAATCACATTGTAACTTGGTCTAAGTTTTAGGGTTTCTATGCTTAATCATTTATCTAACCCTCATATCTTCTTGTTTCTTGATTTCATCTAACATTTGGAGCTTGGATTGCAGGTTTTAAAGGATGATGGAGCATGGAAGTGAAAGAAAAAGCATTTGATACTCATTGTAACAAGTGTTTTTAAACACTTTGGGAGCATTTATAATCCCATCTTTTGGATCTTGTTATCTTCAGTTTTAGGACTCCAATACATTTCATTTGGGTTTTGAAAAGAACAATCAAAGGGTTAAAAAGAACATTAGGAACTTACTAGAGTTGTTTTGGATTTAAGAATTGAAAAAAACAACTTCAAACACTTGATTTGGTGCTATAAAAAAATCCATTACTGCTTTTGAGGTCTAAAATAAGCATGTGTATTTTGAGTTTTACAATCTTTTTTATAAGTTAATATCATTTAAAAGGCATATGCACTTCTCTCACACTTCATGGTGATCTTGAGAATCAAAATTCTTTTGGTGATATTAGGTTGTCCAAGAGATTGCCTCCACACTTCAATTTTGGATTTTAAAATTGAATAAAATCTTGTGAGTGTAAGTATATTGTGTGTGTTCTCTCTTTGTTCATGCAAAAAAAGATTGATCAAACTACAGATGTTTTGGTTTTTAGTTGTTTATGTTTTAGTTTTTCCTTGATGCAAAAACTATTCTATGGGGTTCATCACATCACTGGTTCTATTCTTTGGATTCTTAGTCTGATGAATGCATGATATATAGATTCACATGGTTGGTAATATGCAGATGACAAGATAATGATGACATGATATGTAGATCTAGGATCTTGAGACATATTGGTGATCTTGATACGTATTGATGCTGACAGGGTTTATCATTTTGACAGGGTGCTACAGGTCGGGTTTATTCTTTTCAAGATTTCAAATCATAGATCAAGTATATGGTTGTTGATGTTTGACATGGTATAAATGATGAAATTTTCTTATTGAATAGGTATCTTAGACACTATGCACAATGGCATACATATCATGGTTGACATATATTCTGGAAGATTCATTTTTGAGGTATACAATTGTTTATACATTTGTGCATTTTTTTCACTTGGGCTGACATATCAAATGATATATGAGTGGCACATCTTATGTTTGCAAAAAACATACAATTTTACAAAAAGTTTGTATAGGAATGAATATTACAAGTTTAAGCCACTTGTATATACTCCCTTCATTGATACATAAGTGAGCTAATACTTGATTCATGGTGTCATAAAGCATAGAAAGTCACATGACTTCAGGAAGCTTTTTTTTTTTTGAATTCTTATTTGATAATTTTCATTGTATATATGACATGGATAAAGTCACTTTGTGGTTTGAATAAAGTCACATTGTGGTCATGTGATATGGGCATCATAAACATTCTTGTTTTGGAAATAAAGTTTACAAGGTAATATTATTCAGGCTTAATTGTCATTGTATCGAGTAGTATTGTCAGGGAACATGTGATATTGGTTTCTTTTGACTCGACAGTGCAAGGGATTATGACTTTGTTTGATTTCAACTGTTGTGACATATGCTTGTTGATTTGGCATCGATAGTGTATGATTGATTATGATTTAGCATCGACAGTCTTTGTGAATTAATAATGTATGTCGACATTCATGGTAGAAGACTTTGACATCAGACGTCAAAGCATTATTACTTTTGATAAATTCTGCGAAAGATTTGAAGGAAAGGAAAAACTAGGGAAAAATCTTTTTTGTAATTCAATGTGCAAAATTTTGGAACCCTAGCCGTTGCCATGGGTATTTTGTGAATGAAGAATTCTGGTAAAATCTTCTTACTCAAGTGTAGTAGATAGTAAAATAAGCTCATTATTTGAGCTTGGTGAGTTTGTGAAAGGTTTTGAACTGGATAGAGTTGTATTTGTGAAGGAAAAGACAAGGAAACAATAGTAGAAGCTAGCCTCACTCAGTTGGATGGTTATCAGGTTTTGAGACTTGTCTTTCAGTTTGGTTTTTCATCCAAAACAGGTATTATTTATGTAGAAAATTGTTTCTTCAAGCAAATGAGTAAAGGCAGTTAGTGTTGTTTTTTAAGGCTCAGGCTATAACTAAAATAGTTTGTTAACTTTTATAAAGGATTTGATTTGAAAAGAAAAAAAGAGATTACTGGGCAGTAACAAAAATAGTTTCATTTTTTGTAATCTCTGTAAATTTTTGGTTTAAGAGTTGGTTTGCAAGAAAATACTTACGGGCTGTAACTGAAATGTTGTTATGTTTTTAAAGGGTTTGTTTAAGAAGGATTATATAGGGTTTTCCATTGAAACCCTAACTCGAGGTTGCTTTGACAGTTACATAAACTGTATACAGAGGATATCTTGCATATTTATAAGATGGGTTTTTGGCATTTCTCCGGTTACTATGAAGAGAATTTTGTGAGACTTCATGCTTAATTCTTACAATGACAAGAAATTGTATTACATTGAAAATCCTTCTGAATCTCAGATATTTATATAAAGGAAGATGTCATTCTCATACAACATTCTCCAATGTGCTTATTGAAATTTTTTATAGTCTTCTATTGAAATTCTAGGACTGCATATTGCACTTCTAAGGTTTTGATAGAATACTGTAATTGTGTTGCATTGTAAAGGAGTTGGTGCTCCTGTATCTTATGAAGTTGGTGCTTCTAATTTTTGTGGAGTTTGTGCTCTTGAATTTTGTGGAGTTGGTGCTCCTAAACTTTGGGTAAATGCAAGAAGATGAGTCCACGAAACATGGAAGTTTTTTCCTTAGGAAAAAAATTGAAATCAGCTTGCAAAAAATGGGATCCTGTTTAGCTTCGGGATCCCGAGCCTAAATTTAAAAAATGGGATCCCATTTTTTAAAATTTCCATTTTTGGAAAATTTTCAAAACGGGATCCCGTTTTGAAAATTTTCAATTTTTGGAAACTTTTTGGTTTTGGTAATTTTAAAAATAGGATCGCATTTTACAAAATCGGATCCTATTTCATACAACCATAAAAAATGTTATTTTTATGAAACGGGATCCCGTTTTTTAAATTATGAATTTTTGGGTGGGTTTTTGGCTTATTTTTTGGTTTGAGAAATGGCTTGGGGACCTGAACCTAAGCTTTGGACCTGGTTTGGCCTGCAACTTGAAGGTCCTATTAATGTCACAAGAAAATAGCGACTTTGAACATATCTCTGAAGACCTATTTTGTAGATTTTTTTACGAAATTAAAACCCGTTATAAATGAGACAATGCAGATTCCAAATATGTAATTTTTTTTATAATTTGATTAATTTTTCTATTTTTCAATTAATTTCTAATGAAACTAGTCCATAAACTTGAATTATTAGGTTTTTTTAGTATTTTAATAACTTTTGATCAACATAACATTTTGACGAACGGATTGCATGAGAACAAACTTCAAAAAAAAAAATTCAAAAAAAATCAAAGAATGATAAGTTTAGGTCATCTTATGCCTGTCGTACATGACAATTTTTCAAAACAACAAATATGCCTAATAAAAATTTAACCAAAAAGAAATTCAATAAAAAATTACAAAAAATATCGAAAACAAGCTTCAATGAGTCACAAATCTTTTCCCAAAAGGATTTAGAAAAAATATGATAATTTAGGTCAAAATATGGATGTTGTACACGTGCATGGTATGGTATAAAAAAGTGACTTTTAAATAGTGGTTTTTAGAAACCCCTATTGAAACTCAATTTGTACAATCTGGGTATTGAAATAAATTACATATTTGAGAATTAGACTCTGAGTACTATATTTTATGATTAGTGACTTTTTTGAAGATTCCATCTCTAAATGCTTCAAATTTTAAGGTCAAATGTGTCAAATTATGAAAATCAGGGAAAACACTTTCACTTTTTGGCCAAAAAGTGGACTCAACTTCTTGCTAGCACCCCTTTGTGGAGTTGGTGGTCCTGAACTTTGTAGAGTTGGTGCTCTATGTGAATAAAGAAAAATATTTTTTGAGTGGTTTATATTCCCCAAGAGGGTTTTCCACTCAAGACATATAATGTGTTATGTGATGAGTCTTGGTGTGATTGTTTTCATGTCTCTATTTTTCATAAGTTATTAGATGCATTAATGTCTATTATCAGTTCTTATTTCTACAATTATTATGTTTTCTACTATTACAAGTACTTTCACAGTCATATGTTGCAAACTAGTTTAAAAAAATCTGTTTAACCAAACATGTGATGAAAAGCATTTAATCTATCACATCACATGTTCTTCCATTGTTCAAGAGTATTATGTTTCAATTTGTCACAATATACTAAAGTTCTCTATTTTTTCAATGCTTATCATGTGGGTGTTGCCATAATAGTGGTTTACACTTTTTGGGAGATCTTGATTTTTGCTAAAATCACATATTTTTAGAAAATATAATGATTTAAGCCTTGAAAAATTCCATTTAAAGGATTCCAATTGAATAGGGTTTGATCAAACCACCTTAGCCCAAACCCCCTTGGATATAACCCCACTAGTTTTAAACCATACCTCTAACAGAGTCTCATTTACACCTATAAAAATGCTGATAAAAAACCACTTTTGACTTACCTTTTGTGGGATCAAATGAATTCATTTAAAATTTATTTTTTGTAAGCATGTATTCCTTATTATAAGTTTCCAAAAAAGTACAATTTTAATTGAATTGAATTTGATTATTATATTTATTTTTTATTTCTTGTGAATGTAGATTTTTCACCAAAAATCAAGCTCTTTGTTCTGCACATGTGGAAAAATAGAAGATTATTAGAAAAAAATTAAAAAATATGAGTACACTAGATATTGAAGTCCTTGATCCAACAACAAAAAATAAAATTGAATTTCGATACATACAAAAAAAATTGTGTTATACAGTCTACTTATGTCTGAATTACAATTGGTTTGACTTTGAAACTTGATTAAGGAAAAAATATTCAATAAAACACTATGAAACCAATTGGAAGCACTAGATATTGTAGTTATAAATCTAAATTCAAAAAAACTAGAATTTAATCCTTCATGGAAAAAATTTATGTGTTATACAGTAAGCGTCACTCCTCAAAAATGGTGTTTACTGAAAAAAACTAGTTTTCGAAGGAGATGGAAAAATAAGTGCAATCTGATTCCAAATTTTTTGAAAAAAAGTATTTAGAATCTATAGACAAAATTTCACAAATCATTAGTTTACATCATCTTGAAATTCCTCATGGTTTAGCCGCTATAGGTGTCTGAAAGTGAAGATTTAGTTAGAAAAAATCACTTCAGTGTCCAATTTGGCCAAAAATTGTAAACCAATATTGTGGAATCACCCATGTGTCATTCAGTTGCACATCTTTTGTAATGTCTTATAAAGTTGCATTGAAATCTGGTGGTCTTAAAGTGATTCAATGATGTTGGTCTTCATGTACATAGTTTTATGAGTTGCACCTCTCATGTCATCATGCTCTGATCATTAAACAATGCCAGTCACATCTTTTGTAAAGTGCAAGATATTTCACATAAATTATATTGGAATCATAAGTTGTCTAAATGAACTGAGTTAATTTTGTCATATCTTTGTTTACCTCTTTCTGACATGAATTCTCTCAAAGTGATTACTCTACTTTGTTGTTGATAGAAAGGATATCTGAACCAAAAAGTCTTTGTCAAAATCTAAAAGGTTTAAATTTTTAGGTCTATCTATCAGACACTGATTCACCCCCCCTCTCAGTGTCTGTCCATACTCCAACAAGTGGTATCAAAGCCATACCCGTGCATAAGTCGATAACCAACTTAGGGTTTCTTGGTCGTGGAGTATTTGTTATGGCTAAGTGCAAAAGAAATAAAGGTCAAAAGAAAACCACTAGTGTCAAGCAAAAAGTTGATCAACCAACCCTTGTCAAGTCTAGTGAAGTTTTGTCTCAAGAAATACCCCTTCCAGTTGATACTAAAAGTGATCCTATATTTGGAGAAGAATGAGATTACTTAGTAAGTGAAAAGGAATGTGAAGGTGATGAGTTTGAGGTTGATTTGGAAGAAGAACTGCTTGCTTCCTTAGATGAACTTAAGAGGCTTAGAAAGGAAAATCAAGATCTCAAGAATGTGTTGATGTCAATAAAGTTGTCATACAAAATCATAATGATGATAAAAAGATTATTGAATTTTTGAAAGCCCAAATGGTTGATAGAAAAAGAACTGAAGAGGGATTGGAAGTTAAGTTAAAAGACAAGGATGAATTGTGGAATAAACTAGAAAATAAGATTGTTTCATTAAAAAAAAGTTCAGATAATGATTCCTTGTTAAAAGAACTAACTCTTAAAGATGACATGATTATAAGTCAGAAAATTGAAATTGAAGAATATAAGTGGATATCAGATGTTGTAAGGTCTGATTTGCAGGTTAAAAAGATTGAATGTCTAAAAATTGAAGGAGAAGTAGTTGTATTAAGGAAAGATCTTGAAAGTGTCAAGGATCAATCAGGTAAAAATCAGAAATTTGATCATAGTACTAATCTATTGAATGAGATTTTGGACAAACAAAAGCATTCTAAGGATCCTACAAGAGTGGGATATGAGGTTGGACAAAGCTCTGTAGAAGAATCTAAACATGAGACAGTGTTTGCTACTGCAGATGGAAAGAGGTTTATAGTCAAGAAAACACCAAGAATGAAGGTTGATCTCGGTCACCATATTGTTGATGTCCAGACAGAAGATAAATGTGTTAATGAAAGGAAAAAAAGACCTCCATTTATTAGATATAACTAATCTCAATTTCATGGCTATTGCTATTGTTGTCATGCTTATGGTCATAGAGCAAGAAATTGTACAAGAAATTGTAGGAGGTATGGAAGATATGATCATAGAAGTTTTGGAGTGTCAAGAAAGTGTGATTCTTTTACTCCTCAAACTGGTTATAATATCACATGCTTGAAGTTTCATAAAATTGGGCATAAGGCACAACAGTGTAGGAGTAAGTTTAAGGAATCATTTAAAAATAACAATGTAGATGCATTAACCAAGAAAAAGAAAGGACTCATACAGGTTTGGAGGATAAAACAAGATGTAGGAAATGAAACTACTAAACTAGTGCATACTGCACAAAAGGAATCAACTGTTGCCTGAAAGTTCAACATGACGTAAGGGGGAGTTGGTTATTGTATTACTCTTCAACTCCTTAGAGAAATTTTGAAGATGTGCAAAATAATTCTTGTATTACAGTGACAGTTCTCTATGATGTTGCAAACGTTGCTAACTTTAATGATGGAGTAAGTTGATTTGCAATAATAGAAATTTTTGTTTTATAGAGAACACGTGACAAACTTTATGCATATGCAAACCTTTGAGTGAAGGTGCAATATTTATGGGTGAATGATTGTTTGAGTAGAAAATTTATCTTTTTGCATTGTTTTTCAGTAATCAAGGTGTGAGTTATATATTTTATGGATTTGATGTCTTGAAGTGAGCTTTTATATCTGAAACAATGCGGATTCTGTAAAATATTTGTGCATTTGTGATCTTGAACATTTCACAAGTTTTTCTAACAATGATTGGATCTTACAAAGGGAAAAACATTTGTTCAGGACTGTCATGTGGTTTCAATGTCATTATTTTTATAATGTGAGAATTTTTTTATCTTGATAGTTTGTATGTTGTACACATGGTATCTTGAACTGAGAATGATGGAAATTGGTCACAGTGAACAAACAAGGACTGTGAGGTCTTGAAAGCAAGCATAACATAACAAGTATTGGTGGTACAAGGTATTTTTTTGAGTGATATCAATTAAGTGGGTATGTGCAGGATCATGATGGGCCAAAAAGTGGCGATATAATCAGTATTTGTAGGGTATGTGGTTGACGACCCTTTTTTTACCCAAAATTGATGAAATGAAAAGGGTTTTTAAAGGATATTATCATCTTTCCACCAATATAAATTATGTTTTACTTTGACTTTAATAAATAATTATTATTCATTTTCTATTTGAATTACGACTAAAGTCCTGATTGATAGGTTGATTGAAAAACATCTATAGCTTTCAAACATTATAAATTTTTTTGAATCCAAAACATGCATCACAAATTCTATGCTTCACATACTATAGGATTAAAAAAAAAATGAATTCCATGAAGTTTTGACCAAGTTAAGGTGGTCAGACATATGAGTTATTATATTTTTTAAAAATTGTAATAAAAAAATCATAATTAATTATTTACTTGGAAATAAATTACAAAAAAATATGCATCACATCGGGACATGAGTCCTCTACTTATATCTAAGATATTATAAGAAAAAATTATCATTTTATTGTGGTTAGGGTGGTCAGACAGACACCTACTTATTTTTTCCCTGAAATTTAAGTACTACTGCATTGAAATTTCAAATTTTCACCAAATAGATTTTATTTATTTTTAAATAAACCTAGAAGTTTAGAAACTAAATTCAATTTTCTATAGATTCTATTCTTACATATTTTTGAAATAATATAGATAAATTATTCAAATTTTTATGTCAAGTTGCGTAACTCTGATTTTTCTAAATTTTTCGCCACTTAAGGGCCTATTTTTTCCATGATGATCCTGCACATACCCAAATCATTCTTGGCTCTTAACATAAGATGACTAAGCACTATGATTTCTTGATGTGCATACCATTATATCTCTATTATTCTTCTTTTAGAGTGTCTTAACTTTCAATGAATACATAATACATCAAGCTTCAATATAGGGGTGTTTGACAAATACTATTGTTTGAATAGACCATGATACATCTATAAATGTTACTGATTTTGGAAGTTTGTTTTTGCAGTCATTTGATTAACATGTTTATGAATGATAGTAACTCTTCTTTGACAGAGTCTCTACTTAATAACAATGGTATTGGTATTCAAATTGAAGAGGACAGTGCCTTGCAGTGCCTTATTTCTTCAATGGCTTTGTGCTACAGTAATTTGGATGAAAATATTATACATTTTCATACTTTATATCAAAAATTTCTTACATGAAAAATTCAAAAGAAGTTGTTTCATGCTACAGGATGTTCTTCTGATAGATGTTCTTCATATAAAGAGTTTGTGATACATGTCATCTATGGTAGTTTGGAGTCATGTATTCATGATAGAAGTTGCAAGGGATTGCTGACTTAAAAATGTGATTGGTGACAAAATATTAGGACAATGATCATGTTGTGATTTTGTATTCTAATATTTTTGTAGTTGTGAGTGTCCTAGTAAATATATGAAGGTGACAGTGTGTTTTTACAAGGTACTATTGCAAGGTGGAGTTTGAATTTGGTATGGCCATAATAGACATGTATGTAAGAGCAGTATTTTTTGTGAGACTACAATTGTGATTTCTCTATCCCTAGTTCAAATATATGTTTCATGTTTGATATATGTTGGATTCTTGGTATCTTCCTTGAAGCATGGTAAATGGATTAGAACAATAATATTCCTATAAAATGTATTGTTGTTTCTTTCCTTGGTCATGAGTGGAATAGATTACAAGAGTCCTTAGTCACATATGACAGTGACTCATATTAGCATCTTGACACCAATGCTGAAATTGTTATTGATAGGGGAAGTAGCATAAGTGATGATCCTATGTTGTCAAGATAATGATCAACTTGTTTATGATTATGGATCTCTTTCTAAGACTTTGAAAATGATGTGATCTTCTTTATGCTTATGATATCTATGCCAAGTGAGTAACAAATGGGGAGCAAGGCTAATTGGTAAGAGTATCTTGAGATTTGTTTTTCTCATAGTGTGCTTTAAGCTTATGTAGATTCTTGTGACATTGTGATAAATGTTTAATAGTATCATGTTTTATGACAATACCATGCTTGAAAGAGATTTGCAGTGAGATTCTTTAGAATCTTGTTTGCTTTGTTATCTCAAATAGAGGGAGAAGCTCATATGTTGTAGATGCTACCTTGCAAGTGACATAACTTCTTGAGAAGTGCATAGTTGATGCCTTGGCACATGGTTATTCATGCTAGTAACATTGTTTATATAGGTGATATTTGGTGCAAACATGTTATTTGATTGCTCATGTGATTAACACAAGGATATTTATGACACAGAGTTATTTGGTTATGACTAAAGTAATGATATGTTGATAATCTTTGATTCTTGATTTCTCCTTCTAGATGGTTACTATGGGTATGTGTAGTACTATCATCATGGAAAAAATAGGCCCTTAAGTGGTAAAAAATTCAAAAAAATCAGAGTTAGGAAAATTGACATAAAAATTTGAATAAGTTATCTATATTATTTCAAAAATATGTAAGAATATAATATATATCAAATTGAATGTAGTTTCTAAACTACTAGGTTTATTTTTAAAAAATCTATTTGGTGAAAATTTGAAATTTCAATACAGTAGTACTTAAATTTCAGGGAAAATATAAGTAGGTGTCTGTCTGACCACCCTAACCACAATAAAATGATAATATTTTTTTATAAGATTTTACATATAAGTAGAGGACTCATGTTTGGATGTGATGCATATTTTTTTGTATTTTTTTTCTAAGTAAATAATTAATTATGATTTTTTTATTACAACTTTTAAAAAATATAAAAACTCATATGTCTAACCACCTTAACTTGGTCAAAACTTCATGAAATTTGAATATTTTTTTAATCCTATAGTATGAAAAGCACAGAATGTGATGCATGTTTTGGATTCAAAAAATGTGATACCATTTGAAAGCTATAGATGTTTTTTAATCAGCCTATCAATCAGGACTTTAGTCGTAATTCAAATAGAAAATGAATAATAATTATTTATTAAATTCAAAGTAAAACATATTTTGTATTGGTGGAAAGTTGAGAATATCCTTTGAAAACCCTTTTTGTTTCATCAATTTTTGGTAAAACAAAAGTCGTCAACCACATACCTTACACATACCCATCATATCACCACTTTTTGGCCCATCATGATCCTGCACATACCCCTATGTTGGTCGGTTTCAGTTGTTTATATTCATGGAATCTCACATTATCTTCTTCATTCTTTGTCATTGAGGAAAAAAGGGGGAGAGATGATATGTGTTTTTCCATCAAGGACAAAGGGGGAGTTTGTTGGTTTTCAGTTGTTTATGTGTTAGTTTTTCCTATATGCCAAAACTGCTCTATGGGGTTCATCACATCACTAGTTCTATTCTTTTGATTCTTAGTCTAATGAATGCATTATATGCAGATTCACATGGTTGGTAATATACAGATGACAAGATGATGATGGCATGATATGCAGATCCAAGATCTTGATACATATTAGTGATCTTGATACATATTGATGCTGACAGGGTTTATCATTTTGGCAGGGTGTTACAAGTTAGGTTTATTCTTTTCATGATTTCAAATCACAAATCAGGTATATGGTTGTTGATGTTTGACATGGTATACATGATGAAATTTTCTTATTGAACAAGTATCTTAGACACTATACACAATGACATACATATCCTGGCTGACATATATTCCAAAAAATTCATTTTTGAGGTATACATTTGTTTATACATTTGTGCATTTTTTTCACTTGGGCTAACATATTAAATCATATATGAGTGGAACATCTTATGTTTGCACAAAAAATACAATTTTACAAGAATTTTGCATAGGAATGCATATTACAAGTTCAATCCACTTGTATATACTCTCTTCATTGATACATAAGTGAGCTAATACTCGATTCATGGTGTCATAAAGCATAGAAAGTCACATGACTTCAGGCAGCTTGTTTTTTCTTAATTCTTATTTGATAATTTTCATTGTATATATGGCATGGATAAAGACACTTTGTGGTTCAAATAAAGTCACATTTTGGTCATGTGATATTGGCATCATAAACATTCTTGTTTTGGAAATAAAGTTTACAAGGTAATATTATTCCGGCTTAATTGTCATTGTATCGAGTAGTATTGTCAGGGAACATGTGATATTGGTTTCTTTTGACCTGGAAGTGCAAGGGATTATGAATTTGTTTGATTTCAACTATTGTGACATATGCTTGTTGATTTGGCATCAACAGTGTATGATTGATTATGATTTAGCATTGAAAATTCTTGTGAATTAATAATGTATGTCAACATTCATGATAGAAGACTTTGACATCAGACTTCAACGCATTATTACTTTTGATAAAGTCTTCAAAATATTTGAAGGAAAGTAAAAACTAAGGAAAATTCATTTTTGTATTTCAATGTGCAAAATTTTGGAACCCTAGCCGCCACTATGGGTATTTTGTGAATGCAAATTTCTAGTAAAATCTTCTTAGTTGAGTGTTGTAGATAGTAAAATAAGCTCACTGTTTAAGCTTGGTGAGTTTGTGAAAGGTTTCGAACTAGATAAAGTTTTATTTGTGAAGGAAAAGATAAGACAACAATAGTAGAAGCTAGCCTCACTCAGCTGGACAGTTATCAGGTTTTGAGACTTATCTTTCATTTTGGTTTTTCATTGAAAACAGGTATTATTTCTGTTGAAAATTGTTTCTTGAAGCAAATGAATAAAGGAAGTTAATGTTTTTTTTAAGGCTCGGGCTATAACTGAAATAGTTTGTTAACTTTGATAAAGGATTTGATTTGAAAAGAAAAAAAGAGATTACTGGGCAGTAACAAAAATAGTTTCATTTTTTGTAATCTCTGTAAATTTTTGGTTTAAGAGTTGGTTTGCAAGAAAAGACTTACGGGCTGTAACTGAAATGTTGTTATTTTTTTAAAGGGTTTGTTTAAGAAGGATTATATAGGGTTTTCCATTGAAACCCTAACTCGAGGTTGCTTTGACAGTTACATAAACTATATACAGAGGATATCTTGCATATTTATAAGATGGGTTTTTGGCATTTCTCGGGTTACTGTGAAGAGAAATTTTGTGAGACATCAGGCTTAATTCTTATAGTGACAAGAAATTGTATTACATTGAAAATCCTTTTGAATCTCAGATATTTGTATAAAGGAAGATGTTGTCATTCTCATACAACATTCTTCAATGTGCTTATTGAAATTTTTTATAGTCTTCTATTGAAATTCTAGGACTGCATATTGCACTTCTAAGGTTCTGATAGAATACTATAATTGTGTTGCATTGTAAAGGAGTTGGTGCTCCTGTATCTTATGAAGTTGGTGCTTCTGATTTTTGTGGAGTTGGTGCTCCTGAATTTTGTGGAGTTGGTCCTCCTAAACTTTGTAGAGTTGGTGCTCTATGTGAATAAAGAGAAAGATTTTTCGAGTGGTTTTTATTTCCCAAGAGGGTTTACCACTCAGGACATATAATGTGTTATGTGATGAGTCTTGGTGTGATTTTTTTCATGTCTATCTATTTTTCATAAGTTATCAGATGCATTAATGTCTATTATCAGTTCTTATTTTTTCAATGTTAATGTGATATTTTGTTACAATTACTTTCACAGTCATATGTTGCAAACTGGTTCTAAAAACTCTATTTAACCAAACATGTTGTGCATGTTGTGATGAAAATAATTTAATCTATCACATCACATGTTCTTCCATTATTCAAGAGTGTTTTGTTTCAATTTTTCACAATATACTAATGTTCTCTATTATTTCAATTCTTATCATGTGTCATTCAATTGCACAACTGTTGTAATGTCTTATAAAGCTACATTGAAATCTGGTGGTCTTAAAGTGATTCAATGATGGTTGTCTTCATGTACATAGTTTAATGATTTGCACCTGTCTTTTCATCATGCTCTGATCATTAAAAAATGTCAGTCACATCTTTTGTAAAGTGCAAGATATTTCACACAAATTATATTGGCATAAGTTGTCTAAATGAACTAAGTTAATGTTGTCATATATTTTTTTACCTCTTTTCATGAATGCTATGAAAGTGATTACTCTACTCTATTGTTAATAGAAAGGATATCTGAACCAAAAATTATTTGTTAAAATCTAAAAGGTTAAAAATTTTAGGTTTATCTATCAGACACTGATTCACCCCTCCTCTCAGTGTCTATCCATACTCCAATAGGATGTACTTACTCACTTTTTTTTACCTTTAGAGGGCTTTCCTTGGTGGGAAAAAGTACTCACCCCAAGGGAATGACCCAAGTTGTAATGAGCATAAGCCAATCTCTTCCAAACTGCTATATAAATTTATGGTTGTGATGAAAATCGTAAACAATGGGAAGCAGTACATGATAACTCTCGCCCAGTGTCTTTATGACATGTAAATCCCTTGTTATAAAGGTTGGGAGATCTCTCATAAGGAGTTTATCATTGCACCCCCTAAACTAGATGCCCTTACTACAAAACCTTTTTTAGACTACAAAATTTTTTTTAGACTCCAAAATCCCAATATTTGTTGGGGTTAGGAGGTCGGACCTCCAGAGTTGTCCCACATACTTGTGGTTCTTTGTAGAGATGAAATTTTTTTCATGGGAGATTCATGAGAACTGAATCT